>JAMXBD010003802.1:0-101705 GCA_024138025.1 Combretum micranthum
CGCCACCGTCAAACCATCAAAAATTCGATGCCGATCGAATAAGAAAGCTTCCTCTGCTCCAGTTATTTACCCCAGAAGCTCGACGACGGTACGGAGCCAGCGGCGATGGAGAAGGTTGCACCGAAGTGAGGCAGAGGATACAAAAAGAAAGGATGGAGAAGAAATGAGTCAAGCTGAATTGGCGAAGTTGATAAATGAACCTCCGAAGGTGGTTCAAGAGTACGAGAATGGAAAGGCGGTGCCGAACCAGGCGTATTGGCCAAGATGGAGAGAGTTCTTGGTGTAAGCTTAGAGGGAAATCGGGAAGTGATGGTGATAACAAGAAGATTGGAGAATATTAGAGTTAGGTTTAAGAGAAATGAAATTGAGCATTTTGGGTGTGTGTGCAGTTGCTTCATGTTGATGCGTTTGTTAATGCAAACAATGATGATGTAATTTCACTGTGAGAATGATGTGTATAATCTGTCTTTTTTTCTTCTGATTTTATTTTTAAATTTTAATCTTCATTATAATCGATGTTTAATAGAAATAGGCGGATGATCACAAAAGAGCACTGGGTAAGGGCATTGCTTTTTTTCGGTCGAAAAAAAAAAAAAAAGGGCATTGTTTTAGAGAAGTTGCCATCTTGGGGGCCGCGGCGCGAAGCTGAGAAAAGGAAATTTAATAATAGATATTTTTTCTAAATCGATTAAAATCAGATTAAACACTGTAGTTTGGGGGAAAGAAAAAAGAAAGAATTTAATTTTTATCCACCACAACAAATCAGTCAAATAGATATTCTGACTTATAAATAAATTAAGTCAGATAAACACTAAGAAAGGTTAGATGGATATGAAAACCAAAAAATCCAAAAAGCTTTTAATAGAAATAACTGTATTCTATTGATTATGTGTTAGTTTTGTTGGTGTCCTTATTATTCTATTTTTCTTTTAGATTATTTTGTATTATTTTTAAAATAGATATGGTTAAAAAATCGATATTGATGGAAAATTAATAGTTTTATTTATAAGTTAATTAAGTAAATTGATATTGATTTGATAAATATAAATATGATGCAAATAAAAATCCATAATTTATTTTGACTAGGCAAAATGGGATAAACATATACGATGTAACCTTGTATGTCTCTGCCAAAATTACGTAAGTAGGGATGTCAATTTCAAGTAGAATTAAAGTTGGACCTAAAATAATAAAAATATAGCAACGACACAACCTCAACTTGTAAGCCACATTACAGCAACCTCTGTAACAAAATCAATAGAATTAGAGTGCGGGAAATGTACTAAATGGAGTGTTACCAGCTTCATTTAGCGACACAAATCCATCTAGCAGTCTATATCCACTTTAGCTAGTCCAAATCTTAATTTCTAAGTTTTCATTAGAGAGTCCTCTGAAGAAACTCTGTTCTTTGAAGAAATTATAATGTATGTCTCTATCCCCACTTGTCATGATGAAGCTTCGGAGAGTGAAGGGTGCTAGAATGTAATAAATATGTCAACTATATAAAAAAATGAGTAGTAGGATTTTAACGATCCACCAAAAAGCAAGAATATTGTTGAGTTGAAATGGGTGTATAAAACCATGCCGATGTATGAGTATAGAAGTACAAAGCACATCTTGTTACAAAGAGGTATGCTTAACGGCAAGACATTTGACTTTGAGGAACTCTCCTTGCTTTCGTTGCTTAACTCTGTTGGCTGAGGTCGTGATTTGATGTCTATCGACGCTATTTGAGTAATTGTGATTTCATATTAATTTAATCTCATTGATTGGTTTACTAGGATTCTAAGGATGCATAAACAACTTAATTTAATTAAGGATCTTTTAGGATGATTTGACTTAAATAAGTTTGAAATCAAATTACTATTCTTTTTGCGAAGTAGGTCTAATAAAAACCTTTTGGAGTCCACTTAGGATTCATATAGTCTCAATTAGAGGTGGGCAAGTGGGTTAAACGGGCAAACCCGGTCTGGCTCACTTTGGCCCGTGGGTTAAACGGGCCAAAAAATTTTGGCCCACTTTAAAAGCGGGCTAAAATCGCTTGACCCTAACCCAACCCACTTTAGCCCGTGGGTTAAACGGGCCAGCCCACTTTTTGATCCTTTTAACTCACTTACATATTTTATGAGTTAAATAGGCCAAGTTAACCCATTTAACTTATTTATACTAATTAAATAAGATATATATAATAAAAAGAGAGTTTTATAAGGTTATATATATTAATGATTAATTTCATTATTATTTAATTACTTTTTATATAAAAATAAGTTTTCTAAAATAACTTATTAGATAATATATTTCATTTAAAACAATAATAATATATTTTATAAAATTTTTGGTGCATGTGCATCAATTTGTCATTCTTTATTATAATTAACACATAAATTTAATCTCAAGTATAAAAAATCTCAAAAATAACATTCATTAATACATATTTATCCTATAATTATTTATTTTATTTTTATAAAAGTGGGTTGGTGGATCAACCCACTTAACCCGCGGGCTAGCCCACTTTGGCCCGCGGGTTTAAGTGGGTTGGGTAAAATTAACCCACTTTTAAACGGGCTAAAAAAAGCTAACCCTAACCCATTTTTAAAGTGGGTTAAACGGGCTGGCCCGTGGGCCATAGCCCATTTTTCCAGCTCTAGTCTCAATAAGCCTTGAGTTTTTTTCAAAAGAGAATTAGTTTAGTTTTGTATAATTAAGCTAAGCCTTAAAAGCTCAAAAAGATTTTGGGCTTGACTAAGCTTAATATCTAAGCCTAGAACTAACTAGTTATATAAAAAACGAGGATTTAATCTTGATCATCCATCATCAGAAACAATTTAACGACTCTTAACAATGGCTCATTTGATCCATTTATATTAGCTTCATCAAATAGCTATGATTAGAGCCAAATTCTACAAATAAGAGTTTCCTCCTCCTCATATAAACATTTAAAGTATTAACAAGCTTTATATAAATTTCGTTTTTTTCCTAGAATCGCTCCTTAGAAGTTCAAATCAATGCGGTGGTCAAGAACACGAACAAACACACAAAAAATTTATCAAGAACATAATTTCTAATCGGTTGTCATGCACATTATAATAGGGATGCAACCGGGGCGGGTC
Source organism: Combretum micranthum (assembly GCA_024138025.1). Taxonomy (NCBI): domain Eukaryota; kingdom Viridiplantae; phylum Streptophyta; class Magnoliopsida; order Myrtales; family Combretaceae; genus Combretum; species Combretum micranthum. The sequence continues at coordinate 3,111 of JAMXBD010003802.1, forward strand.
GTTATAGGGTACTTGCCCGTCCGCCCCGCTAACCCTATAGGGTTTTGGGTTGTACTCATAACCCGTTGGAAAAACCCGACCCGATATAATTAAAAAAAATTAAAAATTTTAGTTTAAGGAATCTACTTATTCATTAGTTGAATGATGCTTTTCATGTAATAATTTTGTTATTCATGTATTAAGTCACATGATAGGATATAAATTATATTTACAATTAATAATCATTGATCAATTATCCAGAGAAAAATCGATTTCCATGTGCAACCTCTCCCACTTTTTCAAAATTTATTTCTTTCCCACGCAACACAACAAAGTATAAAAATTAAATTTCTCGGAGAAAATAGATATTATATATATAATGACAAATAAATCAAGAATATATGGATCATCGGATAGTGTCATCATATTATTATTATTATTATTATTTATTATTATTATATTATTATTATTATTATTCTTTTTTGGAGTTGGTATGCATTATATATATAGATATATGTAAATCTTCTAATAAATAAATAATAGCTAGTGACTCTTTTCTAAAAGTATATACAAATTCGTCATTGTAATAATGCTTTCTATGATAATACTATTATTGGTGTCTATATATACACAACGCAGCTCGTCAATCTTATTAAGAAGAGTTTCTTTATATATCTATTTGATATTTATCTCAATAATCAATGTACATTATCGGGTCGGGTTGGGTCGGTTGGATTTCTTAAAAAATCGCGTTGGGTCAAGTTCTAGGACAGAATGAGCCGTCCTAGACCCGCCCCGTTTACATCCCTACCCTATAAGGATTTGACTTTGTTAGTCCCTAATCCTTACATGTCGTCAGATCAAGATTTCTTGAATATCGATTTTCATGGAAGTCGCATGTCATCAATCATTAATAATAACCCCCCTACAATGTAAAATTTGCCTTCTTGAAATGGCAAATAGGAGAAGGAGGTTTATGTTACTTAATTTAAAGGTTATGCTGTTAGCAGTGAAGAAATAAAGTGTACAATTGGAAGTGCCCTTTATAAGTAATTACGTAATCCCTACAAGCTTAATAAGATAAGTTTGATTTATATTTTCGAGAGTATGGTGTAAATGCCACATTTCTCTTTTTCGAAGTTGAGACTTAGTTGAAATTATAAAATAAATTGAAAATGAAAAAAAAACTAGAAACCATTATATATTTAAAAAGCCTTAAAAATGGAATTCCCAAAACATTAAATAATAAATCTTTTAAAATTTTAATGAATTAGATAATAAAATAAGTGTTTTTCCTAGAGGTGGAAATTTGTGTTTCAATACAAACATTTATTTTTCACAATTAAAAGTAAAATTAAACTCTAATATATACATATATGATTTAAATTTTTTCAATGTTATAACATAACATCGATTTAAGTGAAACATCACTTGAAAAATGTATCTAGATTGGACTTATATTGATTGTTTTATGAAAAATCAATTTTTAGTAAAAACTAAATTGTGATTACAAATACATCAAATCAATTCAATTTTGAAATTCTTTTTTACATATTATACTTTATTTTCACACATAGTGCAAAATTAGTTTTTTTTTTTTTTTTTTTTTTTGGGAATTGAGCAAAGAGAGTAGGGATATAAAATCATTACAAGATTAATCAATTCTCTACAGTATGATAACAAAAGTATAAGGATTACATCCTCAAAGCATTCAGTTTTGCAAACAATTTTACATGTTTTTCTTATTTCTTAATTTTTTTTTACCTTCTATGCATAACAACTAGCAATCTTGATTTAGCCCTTTATCCATTTATCTTATATTTATTCAAACAAATCTCGTGTAAATTTAAGACATAACTCGTTTTAATTTAATTTTCTCTACTTAATATGCTTGCTTATACACTTAAGTAGCACCTAAGTTGTAACATTTTCAATTTAGTCTTGCTACCTCCAGATTATCCATTGCAAAACACCTACTAAAAAGTCTTTAACAACTTTTTTTTTTTTTTAGATGACGTCCATCATTTCTACAACCATACAAGTTATGTCTATAAACATATACAACATCTCTTCACCCTTTTCAATCAAAACTTTCTGAGTCATCAAGTACTTCTTAAACCCTTCATACCCTATTTTCCTTAAATTTTTTTTCTAATTTTTTTTTTATTATAACTAACATACAAACGCGATTTCACATTTGCATTCTTATTGCCATCAAAACTATCAAGATTCGTTGTTCCTTGCAGAAGGAATAAGATTATTGTACATAACTATTCTCATCCCATCGCACCACCACTTGGCACCTCTATACTATGAATTGTCATTCGACTACAATAGATAGCACAGTCCACTAAGCTATGGGATAACATATTACTAGCTAACTTAGTAATGTACCTTAAATCTGATATCGTGCACTGTAAACTCAATTCTCTTAAGGATTCAATATCATTAATATTAAATCATCATTCTTATACAGATCTTGAATATAATAATAATCACTTAGATATAGCAAGAAAATAAAATTTGCATACCTTGAGCGGAATACAACATGATGGAGATCTTTCTTGTTTTCAATCTTTGATAAAACTGATTTCTCTCCCTTAACCCTTCTTTTCGTAGCAGATGGCTTGATAGATAAAAATTTAACTGCTTACATTCTTGGGTGGAAAGAGGACCAGTTTATATACATATATATATAATTGAATCTGGTACATCTATCAAGTACCTATCTTAACGATTAAGATTTGACATATTATTAAATATAAGAAACCCTAGACCAAATCTAATATGGGCTAATTTAAATATGGGCCAGGACATCAAGCCATATTTCTTATATTCTCCTACTTGGTCGGATGTTCCATCATTACATTTAATAGTATAACATAAGGTTAACAAAAGTCAAAACTTTAAAACCATCAATCATCATAAGCACATTTACACAACAAATCACGTAATGAGGATTATGGCGGTCATACACTATATAGTCTCGTACTCCCTTCCATATATCACTACATTAAGGATTTATAATGTTAGGTTCATAAGTTGCATATAAATAACATACAGTCCACATACTTGTCATAAAGACACATAATTTTCTTGTTCAAACAATAAAGCATACACAAATATAATAATAAGAAGACTTAAATATAAGAAACATATCATTATTGAGCTCTAGAGTATTACAACATCATCATCAAACATCAATACAATCAAGATCTTATCTATGTACATTTTCTTTAAAAGTCTTTAACTGTAATTCCTTAGTTAAAGGATCTACAATCATGCGATCCATTTTAATATGTTCAACATGCACCCTTTGTTTCTGAATCTCCTCTTTAACAACAAAGTACTTTAATTCCATGTTTTTTGCTCCTTTGGAATATTTGTCATTTTTAGAGAAGAAAACTGCTGCAGAGTTATTACAATAAATTTTTAGCAGTTTGCTTATAGTGTCGATAACCTCAAGACCTGAAATAAAATTCCGTAGCCATAATGCGTGAATTGTAGCCTCATAACAAGCTACAAATTCTGCTTCCATAGTGGATGAAGTAATGACAGATTGTTTGGCACTTTTCTAAGATATTGCTCCTCCAGCTTACAGGAACAAATAACCAAACGTTGATGTCCTACTAGCAACACATCCAGCAAAATCTGAATCTAAATATCCAATCACTTATAAATGATTAGACCTCTTATAAGTAAGCATGTAGTCTTTCATTCCTTGTAGATATCTCAACACTTTCTTTGCAGCCTTTCAATGGTCAATTTCAGGATTACTTTGGTATCTACCCAGCATTCTTACTACAAAACTGTTGTCGAGTCTCGTACATGTCTGTAAGTACATCAAACTACCCACAATATGCATATGAAATTGATTCCATTTCCTTACATTCCACATCATTTTTTACACATTGCATTAGACTAAACTTATCTCCCTTTTGAATAGGGGCTATTCCTTCTGAGCACTTACTCATATTGAATTTCTCAAGAATTTTCTCGATATAAGTTTTCTGAGACAATCCTATCAATCCTTTAGACCTATTATGGAATATTGAAATTCTAATCACATAGAATACCTCTCCCATATCTTTCATTTCAAAATTCTTAGAAAGAAATTCATTTCTTATGCAATAAACCCAAATCATTAGTAGCAAGTAAAATTATATCAAGTCTAGAAATAAAAACTAAATTTCTAGAAATTGAAGGTACATAGAGAGTATTCATTAGATTCAAGTGATGACCAGTATCTAATGTGAGCCTGTAAGTCTTTACGCCTTCAATCATGGCCTTCATTCGGTTCCCCATAAACAGAAAGTTGTTAATTAGGCTTATGGTTTGGATTGTAAGGAATCCCTGCATAATATTAGATACATGAGTAGTGGCACCATAATCAAACCACCAAGTATTAAAAGGAACTTCAAATAAATTTGATTCAAAGCACACAGAAACATGATGTATGCATTTTCGAACCAAGCCTTACGTTTGGAACAATCCTTTTGATAATGTCCTTTCTTCTTACAGAAGTGACATTTATCTACCTTTGGTCCCTTCTTTTCATCATCAGCATTTTGTGATGCTTTAGCATATCCTTTCTTCTTAAATTTCTTGGCCCTTGGTTTGAGTTTCTTTCTAGCTCCTCGACCCACTAAGTTGAAGGAATGAACTCCTTGCTTTTTCAATCTCGCTTCCTCTTGAATAAGCATATTGGACAGTTCATTGACATTCCACTTATCCTTCATTGTGTTATAGTTCATATGAAACGGTCCATATTTAGCAGGTAGCAAATTAATGATGAATGACACTGAGAAGGAGTCCTCCACAACCATTCCGAAGACCTTAAGTTTTGTTGCAATATCAGTCATATTAAGGATATATTGTTGCATACTCTTTGACCCATCAAACTTCATGGTCGTGAGTTCAGCCATAAGTGTCCCTGCAAGTGACTTATCGGCGGAACGAGACTTATCTTCCACAAGCTTAAGAAAGTCTTTAGCATTTTGATTTTTAGTTATTGGAAGAGTATACTTAATGTTGCTGGCAATTGTGACTCGCATGAAGTTTAAACTTAATCTGTTAGGCCTTGTCCATGCCTTATGGTATGCCTTTTGAGCCTCTATACTATTTTCAGTAAGGTCAGCAGGCATCTAACAAGGCCAAGTCAAGATCCAAAGAACCTAAGTGGAAAGTGGCTTGTTCCTTCCATTCAGAGAAATTCAAAGCAGTGAACAAAGTAACAGCAGAAGCTTGAGAGTGAAGATTGACAGCTGCAAAATTATGTATAAACATTCATTGATTAACAGATTCAGTCAAAAAATACATAAAATATATTATTGGTTTCCTTTAGGTAAACATAATAGCATGTATCATCATCATTATAACTGAATGCCAATAAAACTTAACGAAGTAATTAAACACATACCATCTTGAATACATATAACATCTTTGGACACATATATGTACTAGACAAGTGAATGCTAATTTTCTTCCTCTTATATTTATTAATTATAGAAGATTGACTTACCTTTGGGTAAATCTTTAATTTCTATCAATTAATAAACTTTACATAATAAGCATTGGAAGTTATTATTTTAAATTATATGGCTGTAAAAATTTAATTAATTTGGCCACTTTAGTGACTAACAAATTAATATTAACTTAATGCCATATAACTAAAATATTATTATAATTATTTATTTATTGAATACTTTATGCATAACAATATGTAACCTTATAGTTCACAAAATTCATTATAAACAAAGCATGATATTTGTAATATTATAAAACAAACGTAACATTATGAAATAAAAACATAAAACATAATAAATATATTTAAGAGCAAAACATAATGTTCATACTCATAATGAAATATGCATGATATTTGTATTCCATGCCAAAACATAAAAATCCATTACTTTTAGTCCATCCAGGGAATTCACACTGCAAGAAAGGACTACAATGGAAAATAATAAATAATATTATTTAGACAGAAGATTTTCCGAATCGAATTCAATGCCAACAGTCAATATCAGAATTCAAAGTTAAAGAAACAAAAGTTCCTCCGCCAGAAATCTAAATCATAACAGCAATTACATTGCCTTGATCCAAAGTCAATCGGCTTGAGCGAAAATAAAAAATCAATTGGATATTATACCAACGACAACGGAATGGATTTCATTCATTATTAATTGATTTCTTATTGTAATTCCGTAACAAAAATCGAATTTGAAAATAGTGGATTTAATTTTATATATTGTTATAAACCCTAATTTATAATGGGTATATCATAACATTAATCTAGAGATTATTATTTATTTAAAAGCATACAGCTCTGATACCACATGAAAACTCAATTCTCTTGAGGGTTCAACACCATTAATATTAAATCATCATTCTCATACATATCTTGAATATAATAATAATCACTTAGATATAGCAAGAAAATAAAATTTGCATATCTTGAGCGGAATATGACATGATGGAGATCTTTCTTATTTTCAGTCTTTGATAAAACTGATTTCTCTCTCTTAACCCTCCTTTTCCTAGTCGATGGCTTAATGGATAAAAATTTAACTGCTTACAGTCTTGGGTGAAGAGAGGACCAGTTTATATACATATATATATATAATTAAATCTAGTACATCCATCAACTACCTATCTTAACGGTTAAGATTTGACATATTATTAAATATAAGAAACCCTAAACCAAATCTAATATGGGCTAATTTAAATATGGGCCAAGACATCAGGCCATATTTCTTACATGCACATCATTCCATTGTGCACCTGACTTAAACTCCACCTATAGTTGGCAATCGTTAGTGTCAAGCCTGGATTTTTTTATTTTCTGGTTTAATTTTTTTAATTCGATTTGTACTAAATCTTAACTCATTTGATGCAAATTCTCGATTGAGAATTAAAAGAAATGTTATTTTTAGAACTTTTTAAGGAGCTACCATCTGGCTAAAGTTAGAAAAAATAATAAGTTGGGATCAATAGGTTGGTTGATCCAAACTTAACATATAGTCTACGAAAATTGGTTTTAAAATCAATTATAATAAATAAGAGAGATTTGGATTCAAAGGCTAGGGTTACCACTTTAAACTCTTAAATTAAAATTTATTCTTTTTAATGTTCTAAAAGTTTTCATCATATTATAGGGTACAATATTTATATTTTATTTTTGTGACTTAATGGCAAAATATATTATTTATAGAAGAAATAACCAATCAGTTTAATATTCACCAAAAGAATATAGTATGACAAAAAAATATTTTTCTTAGATTTTATATCATCCCAGAGGTTTCTACGAACCCGTTAATCAAGATAAGATAATATGTAGTTCCTTCTATAAAAAATTTAGTATGTTGGTTGTTTTTTAGATTTTGAATTCTTTAATTATAAGTTTATTAATATTTTTTTTTGAAAACATAAGTTTTGATGCTCTTATTATTATTATTATTATTATTACAGAGGAAATATAATTTTTCTAAGTGATAAAATTAATTTATTAACTATATACTTATTTATAATATATATATATATATTTTACTAAATTTAATAAATTAAAGTAGGAGATGAACTTACCTGATGTGCGTGGTCGGAGTCTAGATCGAGTCGAACTTGGAGTTGATTTCAAGTAGAGTATCAGGTTAGATTTTTCTTGTCAAATCCGAATTGTGGCTGATGGCTAGTGGGGTTTGACACTACTGATTTGGTGGTTCTAGATGGCACAAAGGTCATCGGGCAAGGACTTTGGCGGATGACGATTGCTCTTGTGGTGGTAGTTCATCTCAAATGTGGTAGTAGGTGGCGGTTCTTGTCATGCCCTAAGGGTATCCTAGTAGTAGGAAACAAGATATACTTAAAAATTATTAGTAGTTTACCTTCTGAGAATGACATATTTTCAATAAATAGGATTTTTTAATTGCTTGGATAAGAAGGACAAGTATATATAAGACATATATTAGTAAAGAACTATCATTCCATACTTGTGAATAATAAAATATTACAAACCATAACATTTCTATAAAATCCTTCAAATACATAACTAAAGTTTCTAATGCAAGATACTTGCAACTATAATATAAATATATTCTTATCCTATACTACTCCTTAAGCTCTAGCTTCTAATTTCTTACCGGGACCATGCTCCTGGAAGTAATGAGCCAAGGTCACAAGGTGAACCTGAAAGGACTGTTGGAGTATGAGCTAAACCACGAGCTCAATGAATAACCAGAACTTTTCACATACACAAGTTATTTAGCAATCATATAAAATGTATCAATCAAACATATATACAAACACAAACCTGGATAATAGGAATCCAAACATGATGAAGATTTACGCCCTCCTATAGGGGTTGAAGGATCACAATCTATAGCCTACCTACCCGGAGAGACTAAGCTTCAGGAAATGACAATACTCACTTTAATTGTCTCTTTGAATTTATTATGTCTTAAACAATTCATTTCCTATTTTAGCTTTTAGAAACTCCACTAAGTGTTAATCATTTCCAAGTAATACTATAAGCGGCGTCCTTCATTTACCATTTATTTCTTATGATATCGACAGAACAAAGGTAATCTTGAGATTAACTAATAGCTTTCTTGTCTAGATAAACCACGCATTACCAGAGATCCGAAATACTGACACGTAGTAGGCTACCACTTACTCAAATGCTACTTTATGCAAAATATGCAATGCATGTACAATTACCTTTATGGTACCAGTAGTATTAATTAAATTGAAGGCGATCAACTAATGTATAGATATTCAATCATGTTACGCAAACAATATAATCATATGTAATTCTGTTGTATTATTATTAGAGTGACTTGGCAATCAATGTCTCATACAACAAATAGTTCCCATAAACCCATTTAATACACTAAGTTTATTATCTTTTATTTATGGTTCTCTAAGTTACAAGCACATGCAATGTAATAAGATTGAGTCACTCACCTGCTCATATTGGTCATTCGTAGTAGTCGTTTAAGGAAATCCTCACAAGTACCCACATCACCTGTTGAGATGATTAATATATTCATTAATGTCATGTAAACTATATGATTAAACTCTATGAGTGTTTTAGTGTCCTATCTTGCTGTTGGGTTTTCGTTCTATTACTACATCAGTTCTTTGGAGATCTTATGGTAATCAAGTATTAGTTCATATTTAACTTCAAGTTGTTTGTCTTGATTTTGTTTGATACTTATATCTATCAATCGGTATTTGAGAATTTGACATTTAGTTAGTTCATTTTCATAGTTTATTATTATTATGTTTGTATTGTTCCTTATTTGATTTAGTGTAGTAATTCGTATTTATTTATTATTGTTTAGAACTATTGGTTTTCTTTCGATTTGTTTGATATAATTTTCTCGTAAAGTAAAGATATCCCTATATTCATAAAATTAGATTATTTAAATTTCCATTGTAGTCCATAGTCTAAAGGTATGTATTTAAATAATACTTAATAATTTCTAACTTTTCTTGTAAAACATATTAAATTCATCTATAATAATAATACAATTAGTAACATTAAGATTTGACAAATTTACAAAAATTATTTTCAAAAATATCAATAATACTATCTTTTGATTGAATAATAATAATAATAATAATAATAATAATAATAATATAATAATAATAATAATAATAATAGTTACGGTAATAACACTAATAATAGTATATAATAATTACGGTAATGATTAAAATATCAATCAAGTTTAATGATAATAATAATAATGATTTTCATAATAATAATACTTGTAATATCGATCATATAATTTAAATTAATAATAATTCACAAATCCTTACCCATTAAGGTAATATTAGTAGTAATATTACTAAAATAGCTTTAAGCTTAGCTTTTGGGTTCTAATTACGAATATTAAATATAATAATATTTAAAAAATGATAATTCCAAAAATATTATTTTTTAATATTTTTAATAATATTAGAAATATTAACAGCTATAGTTGTAAAGCTTAATGGACTAAAATTAAATTAATGATAGTGATTTATATCACTAATAATCCTTTCTTGATAATGTTAATATCACTAATTCATAATTCTTATGTCAATAATCTCATTATATATTACGTAAATACTAAATATTTATTAATACAGAAAAATTTTCAATTTTAAACTCAATATTCAATAATTTCAATATTATATTACTAATAAGTAACAATATTCTTAATAACACATAAATAAATAAATAAAAAATAATAACAGTACTAGAAATATTTTATAATATCAATTATTATATTATTTAATTTAATTATTTCGGTTTTTTAATTTTTTTTATTAAAATGAAAGTCGAGAGGTACACGGGGTAGAACACGCCCGTGTTCCTCCCGTGTTCATCTGGGGAAGTACTGTTCATCGTCTTCCCGATGAGCTCGGCCATTTTTGGCCGAAATCTGACGTTCTAAGGCTCATTAATTGATTCCTATGAGTTTCTACAATGTTTTACTACATCAATATCAACTCAAAAACATCAAAACAACAATATGATTCATGGTTTTTGGATCAACTTGGTAATTAGGGTTTTCGAAATTTACCTTACTCAAGCCTATTCGATGAAATTCAAAGCTTGTTCTTGGGTTGGTTATGATCCTATGATCATCAAAAGTCAGTTCCAATCCTTGTTTAAAAAAAAACAAACCGAAATACAACAACTTTCCTCGTCACCAGTTTAAGCGTTTTTTCGTGTTATTTTTTTCTTTGATTCGAACTAGGATGTTTAGAACGATTTGATTTTTGTTTTTAGGTCGATTTTATTTGATCATTAGGTGTTTATTTGATCTGGAAATTTTGAGAGTAAGTGAGAGTTGTTTGCTTATCCATTATGAAGCTTAAAGGTATATATATATATATATATATATATAGAGAGAGAGAGAGAGATGAATGAGGATGGTTTTCCTTCAATGAAAGCATTCGATTGTTCCACAATTATACATTGTTTTATCAATTGTTTTGGCTATCATTAATGAAGGAGATGAGTTGGCAATGTGTGATTTGTTGAGTTGATTTTGTTGACTATTTGTACATTATTTGGAGGATTTTCATGCAAATTTCGGTTCTCTTTGTTCAAGACAATCCAGACCCTACATTTTGTTCAACTTGGACCAATCCTGCATATGTATATATATACTAATAATTTAGACAATATCAATCTATATTTTTTGGCAGTTTATTAAGTTAATCAGGTACAATTTAGCAAATATTTGAGAGTTTTTGCCCAAAAATATTTTTTAGGATCCTACAAAATGTTTAGTTTATCAAACAATACAACTTTAAGTTTTAATTTACGCGATTAATTGTTTTTAAAATTTTATCTCCCGTGATTAGGGTTTCCTAAGCTTATTAGGTCAATTTTTGTTTTAGACTCCAATAGCTTAAGAAAACCCCTATTGTGATTCAAATATTTATTTGAAGTATAGATCTTTAGTTATGCATCTGTTTATGTTTTTATTGTGTATTTATAATCTTAACAATTTATCTTTAGGTTATCGTTTCCTATCTATAAGCATAGTTGGTTAACTACTTAATATCGCATTTGATATATTGGCTAAATTATCTATATATCTTAGGTTTTTGAGACCTACTATGAAATCTTATTAGTAATGTTTAACTATCTAGGAATCTTGAATTTAGGGTTTAAATCCATATAGGCTCATTACTACTTATTGTTCTAGTCTCAAGTCATTGTTGAGTTCAATAGTAGTCTTTTAATCTCTATATTTATATTTTTCTATTTAATCTATTTGTATAAGTTTTGGGGTTTGAAATTTTGGGTTTCCTTTAATCATATCTTGAATTATCAGTTCAAGATACGAAATCTCATTTTTGGTATCAATTACGGTCAAAGAAGTTCTTTATTCGGCTTTTAGATACTAACCCAACCAAATTCAAGTTATTGATCTTTTCTTAGGTTTTTGTTGAATTCTAGGTTTACTAACTAGTTCATACTTTCTATTTTAGAGTCATGTACTAGTGGAAAATTTTCGGGGTTTATAGTTCTAGAGCTTGTAGTGGTGGTGCATAATGGTCTTGTTGTTAGCTGATTCGATAGATTTGATGGCCAATTGAGCTATGTAAATGAAGCTTGTGTCTTGCTGAAATTTCCTTCAACTTCCATTTCTTTTGATTTTTGCTCATGAGCCCCAAAATTAGATTTTTAACATAGGAACCCTAATTTTTTAATTCTTTAGATTAGATTTTTTCTATGTATTTATGGTGAAATTGATTGTTTTTGATGCCATGAATGAAGGATTCGTCTCCTATTTATACTAGTTAGGGTTCAAGTTAGGTGGGATACAACCGTTAACTTTGAAGATGAAGCAAGCATGAATTCTAGCTTCCTAAGCTTGATTGAACGCATTTTGTAGTTTTCAAGCTTAATTAACATTAGGAAATAAAACAACGTGTTCAAATTAATTTAAACACGTGTTTCTGGAAGCAAAATGGAAGATCAAATTCGAAATTGAAAATTATACTTTACGCATGAAAACAAATCTTTTACAAACTTTGGATAAAAAATTGAATGCCAAATCATAAGTTTTAGAACTAGTCTTTGATCCAGATTCATAGTATCCCATGTCTTCTTCAATTCCGCTCCCTTAATATGGTGAAAAATGAAGTAAAAATAGGTAAAAAAATGATCTTGAAATTGCTTCAACGTGTAGGAAAAGCTGGCCATTCACTGAGGAAAATGATGAGCATGTACAACACTTATGTTGTACATGTGCCAACTGGCACGTCTAAAACACACGCCTAACAGAATTTTTTTTTTTTTTTGTGCATTTGCACGAAATCGAACCTTTGTCTCCTCCATGTTTATGCGTGTGCTTTACCATTAGGCCGTTGGTTTACGCCTTGGTCATGGCTTGCAGAGAATTAATACTCAAAGCTTCAAAACTGGGCTCAATTAAACAGGTTAATTCATATGGGTTATTTAATTGAGTGTAAGAAAATTTATAATTAAAATTAGTACTATATCAAGCCCTTATTACCTTTATTATTGTAAACTTACTACATTTGTTTTTTTTTTCTATCTATTTATTATTATTTTTGAATTTTTTATTATAATTTGTGGGATTAATATAATATTAACTTTTACTATAAATTGAAGACTTAAATAGGCAAAAAATAAGGTATCTACAGCTACCCTTCTTTGTGATGATGTTTGATAAGACTTCATCACAAAGATAACAAGAGACCCCATTTTTGCTCTTTGAAGCTTAGGACAAACTTGAAGGCGGGTAATAAGCCTTTTTAATTCGTTGGGGATTATCCCTTAATCGTGCTCCCTTAATTAAATAAAACAACTTACGACGAGTGCTCCACAAGCTGCCTGTAATTTTGGTCTAAGTGCACTCCTTGAGCTGGCACTTGGTTTAGATAAGTACTTCTTGAATTAGCTTATGATTCGATACAAATGCGCTCCTTGAGCTGGCATTGGCTTAGATATGGTACAAGTGCACTCATCAAGCTGGCACTTGACTTGGGTAGGCACTCCTTGAGCTGACATTTAGCTTAGATGTGGTATAAATGCGCTTCTTAAGCTAGCACTTAACTTGGGAAGGTGCTCCTTGAGTTAGCTTATGATTTGATACAAATGACTCCTTGAGCTGGCGTTTGGCTAAAATGTGATACAAATGCGAACCTTGAGCTGGCATTTGGCTAAAATGTGATACAAATGCGCTCCTTGAGCTGGCGTTTGGCTAAAATGTGGTACAAATGCACTCCTTAAGCTGGCACTTGACTTGGATAGGTGCTTCTTAAGTTGGCTTATGATCTGGTATAAATAGGTCCTTGAGCTGACACTTGACTTAGGTAGGCGCTTCTTGAACTAGCTTATGATCTAGTACAAATGCGCTCCTCAAGTTGGAATTTGGCTCAGATGTGGTACAAGTGCGCTCCTTGAGTCAACACTTGTCTTGGGTAGGTGCTCCTTGAGTTGGCCTATGATATGCTTTTATCATTAAATGTCTTACTTGGTTCTTACAGAAGTTCCAAAAACTGTTAGACTGATGAGCTAAATCCCATTGTCAATTAGGCTTTATCCATTTGATTTAGCAATTTTGCAGATTCTCATAGTATGGTAAACTTCCTGTGGGTGTCTTCCTGTATTCTTTGAGTAAATTCTCTTTCAAACTCATGATACATATGGTGACTAAACTTTTTATCTTGACAGACATTCCTTCTTATTTTCCACATGTTACTGTTTTCCTTATTTACTCATTAATTCCCCTACAATAGGCAATCACCTTAATAAAGATCAAATTACAAAGTATTAAAATGTTTTATAATCTTACCAATTGCTTAATTATGTCTCCTTCTCTTTATGCTTATGTTTTACAGTATGGGGTGGTTAGTTAATGATTGATCTAATGTCTACGATTGCTAGGGATATCATTTTTACTGATAGATAACAAAAATTAGTTCCTGCATGGACAAAGAAGCTACCAACTTTTTTGAACTTGATAAAATTTTCATTGATTCATCAGATGTAGTACAACTTGATTGCATCAAAATTTACATGGTTCTTTAGATTCAAACCATCCATATGCAACAAAATCAATGCGCCTCCGCACAAGACCTTCTTTACTACATATGGTCCTTCATAGTTAAGGGTCAATTTCCCTCTTGGTAAGACTTTCCTCAGAACTAGATCCCTCTCCCTGAAGCTTTTTGGTTGGACCTTTTTATTGAAAGCTTGTCTATCCTTTGTTGATATAACTAAACATGATGTAAGGCAGTCAATCTTCTTTCATCAATTAAATTCAACTGGTCGATTTTATTTCTCACCCATTTTGCCTCATCTAGTTCAGTCTCTACTAGAATTTTAAAGGAAGGAATCTCTACCTCAACTAGCAAGACTGCTTCAGTGCCATAAACCAATGAATTGGGGTTGCTTCTATTAAGACTCTGATGGATGTACGATAGGCTATAAGTGTAAATGGTAGCATCTTGTGCCAATCTTTGTAAGTAACAACCATTTTTTCTATTATTCTTTTAATGTTCTTGTTGGCTGCTTCAACTGCCCCATTCATTTGAGGTTGGTATGAGTAGAGTTCCTATGTCTAATTCTGAATTGCTGGCATAATTATGTCACCAATTTGTTGTTTAAGTTAGTGCCATTATCAGTGATGATGGATTTAGGAAGCCCATATCTTACGATAATGTCTCTTTTGATAAACCTTACAATTACCCCTTTGGTGACATTGGCATATGAGAATGCTTCCACCGACTTAGTAAAGTAATCAATAGCCATAAGTATGAATTTATGGCCATTCTAAGCTTTTGGTGAGATCAACCCAATGACTATATGCCCCATATTGAGAAAGGCTAAGGTGATGATAATGATTGCAACTCTTTAGAAAGGGCATTCACTTTGTTAGAGTGTGTCTGGCAAAGATGGCAATGCTTTGAGGTGCTTGATGCAATCAGATTCCATGGTTAACCAAAAGTAACCTAATCTCATAATCTTCTTAGCGAGCATATATCCATTCATATAAGGTTCACATACCCCTTGATGAATCTCTTTCATCAATGTTTATGCTTTTACTTTATCCATGTACCTTAGAAGTGTGGCATCGGATGACTTTCTATATAATAGGTTTCCACTAAGCAGGAGATGACTTGCTAATCGCCTCAATACTTTTTGTTCTTTTTCCGAGGTGTTTTTAGGGTACTTGCCTATTTGGAGAAGTTCTTTGATTTTCTCATACAATGGTTCTCTTTTTGGGACTTCTTCAGTATTTAGACAGAGAACCGTCTCTTCTTCAACTCTAACTTTTATGGGTTGGATCTTTATCCCTTCATTGACTTGGATCATTGATGCTAGTATGGCTAATGCATCAGCAAATTGATTATGAGTTCTTGACATATATGTGAAGGAGATACCCTTGAATCTTTGAGCTAGCATAGTTAAGTATTGGTTATAAGGTATTAGTTTTGCATCCTTAGTTCTGTATTCTCCTTAAGTTTGAAAAATTATTAATGAGGAGTCTCCATACACTTCAAGTTCTTCTATTTTCATCTTCGGTGCCATTTTTAGGCCCATGATGCAAACATCATATTTTGTACATTATTGGTGTATAGGAACGTCAATTTTGTCAATGTAGGATACTAGCCACCATCAAGGGACAATAAGACTATCCTAATTCCATACCCATATACATTTGCAACACCATTAAAGTACAACTTCCATTTAGGTGCAAATGATTATTCTAAATCTTCATTTGAATCTGCCACTAACACATTTCCACCTGAGAATTGGGCTTGTTCTTCTGCAGTGTCTTATTTAATTAGGTTTTTTGCAAGTTGATCTACAAGTGCCTGTCCCTACATTAAACTTTGATTTATAATGTGATGTTGAACTCTTATAATAACATTTGCCATTTCGAGATCCTCCCAATCAAGGTCAGCTTGTTGGCTAAATACTTCAATGGGTCATGTTTTTTGAGCAGTTTAATAGAGTAATAGAGGGTATATTGTCTCAGCCGATGCATGATCTAGACTAGGGCACTGCAAGTTCTTTCTACTTCAGAGTACCTTTGTTCTCCTTCTATGAACTTCTTACTCAAACAATAAATGACTCTTTCTCTTCCATTTTCATCCATCTATCCTAGCATACAATCCATTAATTCGGGAAGTGTGGTCAAATATAGGAATAAGGGGTGACCAGGTGTAGGAGCCACTAATACAAGATGTTTTTTAGATATTGTTTAATCTGGTTGAAGACTTCTTTACATTCTTCATTCTAATGTATAGAGGTATTTTTCTTTAGCACCTTGAATGAAGGACGACACTTGTCGGTTAATTGTGATATGAACCGAGCGATGTCGTTTAACCGTCTTAAAATGCCCTTAACCTTCTTGAGCATCTTTGGAGTGGATACCTCAAGTATAGCCTTGACTGTATTTGGATCAATTTCTACACCTTTTTTGCTGACCAAAAACCCTAGCAGTTTGCCAAAGGTTACCCCAAATGTGCACTTTTTTTAGTTCAATTTCAACTGGAACTTCCATAACCTGGTAAAAAGCTTCCTTAAAACTACTACACGATTTTCTCTTTCTTTTGGTTTAGCAATCATGTCGTCTACATAACCTCAACTTTCTTGTGCATCATGTCATGCAATATTGCCACAATTGCCCTTTGACATGTTGCCTCAACATTTTTGATACCGAAAGGCATGACCTTATAGCAAAAAGTGTCTCTGGTTGTGATAAAAGTTGTCTTAGTCTTATCCTCTTCTGCCATCTTGATTTGATTATATCTTGGGAAACCATCCATGAATGAGAAGAATTGGTTTCTTATTGTATTATTCACTAAGACATCTATTTAGGGCAAAGGGAAATCATCCTTAAGGGTGGCCTGATTTAGGTCATGAAAATCCACACATACTTTGACCTTCCCGTTCTTAAGGATAGGTACTATATTAGCTACCCATTCAGGATAGTCAGACACTTCAATGAAACTGACATGCAAGAGTTTCTTTGCTTCTCTTTGATTTTTAATAGGATATTACATCTAAAACATCTTAACTTTTGTTTTCTTGGTTTGATATACTCTCTAGTGGGTAACTTATGGACTACTATGGAAGTATTCAATCCAAACATATCTTCATAAGACCATGCAAATATGTCCAAATGATTAGCCAACAATGATACCAACTCTTTGCTTTGCTCACTGGGTAAAATGGTCTCTATCTTGAGATTTCTAGAGTTTTCTTTGGTCCCAAAATTAATCAATTCCGTTGATTCATCAAATTTCAATCCCAGCCAAGGTTTTCAAACTCGCGATTCTACGTAGAATTGCCAGAGGGTCCATAGAATCGAAACATAAATCGAATAATAGAAATATAAGTTTCTACGACCTATGTAAAATAGCTTTCAAAATTTGTAAATTTGCTTATATTAGTTTTGGAAAACTTAAAAAAGATAATAAAAATAATGAAAACCAAACAAATCTTAATGGCGTGCCTCCATTTAGCTTTAAATCTAGTCATAGTATAGATAATCAAGTACAAGTCCATATATTAATGCGTAAAACTACATCATAGATGCTGTCATACTGATACTAATGCTAATGAGTGCATTAAACAAAAATATTATAACAACAAACAACTAGAACAAATCATTAGTTGCTCGATTATCATCAGAGTTGTTGCCATCTCTCGCATCCATCACCATCACCATCACCATTACCATCCTCATCATCTATGTCTTCTAATTCTAGATCTTTTGAAGTGTCAATTCCCAATTCAGCTTCAACAACATTAATATCAGAATCTCTATGTCATCTTGACTCCTACTTCCATGACTCTCTAAATTTACATATGCACCAACTTCCTCTACATCATCATCTTCATCCATTTCCTTACCCTTTGTGGTTGAAACGATGTTCAACAAATTATCATTTGATGAATTATTCTCATTTTCATCAACTATCCATTCATCATCCGATGAAACATTATCAACAGCCAAACTAGAAGTGTCATCGATTTTTCTCTTTTGTCCATACCCTAGCTTCAAGTTATGCATCACAAACACCAGGTCATTCATCTTTTGTTGGTGCAACCTATTCTTTTTATTTTTTTTTTTGTATGAACCTGAAAAATTAAAAATTTATTTGTAAGATTAATAATATTATTAATGTATATACTGAAAAACCAATAAATTAAAAGTGTCACACTTACACCATACCATTGCAAAGGCACTCCAATTACACTTACAACTAGAAGAACTACAAGTCAAGCTTTAAACACGTATGGAAAATTTTTTTAGTTCTGAGCATTCATCTCCATATGAATCCCACCATTTAGCAAGAGCTTTTTGCCTCTTGCTAACCTTGTAGCTTCAATACTAAACAATCCTTTAGCATCCTTAAATTTTTCAAGCTGTATATCGATTTTGCAACTTTCACTTGCATCAGGGACCAAACGCTCCAAGCACTTGTATAATCCAATTTTAACATCAGCATCAACTTTGAAAGTTGGATTATAATGGTAATGAGGATTTAAATAGTAAGCTACAACATGTAACGGTC
This sequence comes from Combretum micranthum, assembly GCA_024138025.1. Classification (NCBI taxonomy): domain Eukaryota; kingdom Viridiplantae; phylum Streptophyta; class Magnoliopsida; order Myrtales; family Combretaceae; genus Combretum; species Combretum micranthum. Next base: position 22,155 of record JAMXBD010003802.1, read on the forward strand.
TATGAAGTTGAAGCTCCCATCTCTTGTCAATAATCTTGAATGTTGATTCATAACTACATCAAATGAATATGATAATGCCCTTCAGTAAATGAAACTTTAAACTAAACATGATATAGTTAATGAGTTAAGATATCACCTTTTCTTCACGTTGTTGAAATTTGTTTTAATTTTCTCTTTAACTCGATCCATTTCTGGATAAATGAAGCCCATGGCTGGTTGTTCATCTGAATCCACTAATCTAAGCACCTTAATAAATGGGAATGCAGCTTTAATGTAAGTAACAACATTCTTCCAAAATCTACTATCTAAAACCAACTATTGAATCCGCTTTCCATCTTGTGTGCTCGAATATTTGCATGATTTCCATTGACTAGAAGTAAACATGGTCATCAATGCACCCTTTAACTCACTAAGGCATCTTAAAGTTAAATAAGATGTACCAAAATGAGTTGCACCAGGCCTAATTAAGTCCCTTCCCTTTGTATGGTGTCTTAGCATTGCAATGAGCATTGTCCTGGTGTAAATATATGTAGTGATTTGCCTTCCCTTTGCAATTGTTCCTTGATGGATCTTCAATTTCTTCTCGAAGTCCTCTAAAATCAAATCAATGCAGTGTGATGCACAATGCATCCAATATAAACCTTTCCTTTTCTCCATCAATCTTTCTCCTGCTGCTTTATAATTTACAGCATTATCAGTGATTACATATACAACATTTTCCTCTCCAACCTTCTCCGCGATATCATCAAACATAGCAAAACTTTATCAGTTGTCTTTGATACATAATAAGTATCAACAAATGATAAGAAAAAAGTTCCTTTAGGGCTATTCACTAATAAATTGCATATGGAACGGCTCTTTTTATCAGTCCAAGCATCTGACATAATAGAGCAACCTGTTTTTTTCCATTCAGCTTTATAGTCCTCAAGTAGTTCCATTGTTTGAGCTACTTTTTTTTTTCTTTTTCAAATATGTCTCTCTAAGCTCATGATAAGAAGGAGGCTCAAGCCCACAACCATATCGACCAATTATATCAATCATTTTTGCAACCTCTAGATTTTTTATACAATTAAATGGGATTGCACTAGTATAAAAAAAAAAAAAGAGCAATTTGTTGACAATAATCTTCTCTTAACTCTTTTTTCATGAATTAGTTAATGGTTCCTTGAGTGGGCCGAGTTCCACTACTTTTTTTCTTAAAAAAAATCCATGACATTCTTTTATTTTTTTTTTTAGTGGATGATTGGTTCACCTCATCATCATCAGACCTTCAATCTTGTGAATTTGCTTCCTTTTCTTTTCTGACAATTTTGCTGCTTTCACTAAAATTGTCAACATGTGTTGTCCTACATCATTTGGCACACTTACACATGGTTTTACATCTTTACGCATACAAGCCAAGTGATTCTTGAATCTGAAAATACCTCCACTGACAACTTTGTTGCAACATTTACATTGCACCTTCTTCCCACTATTATCAGTATCAATTCCATGCTCTCAATCTACATCAAATCTATTTCTCGGTGCATTTCTTCTCTTAGAGCTCTCTTTCGATGATTTAGAAGATGACATTTTGACAAGTTAACTAATATTCAATTTCCTATAAAAATACAAAATTTAAACTTAGTCTAATTAGATATAACAAATAAAAATCTTAAACAAAAGAGAAGTTTAAACAAATTCAATGGAAACTAGAGCAAAAAAGATACCAAAAAAATTAACTCAAAAAATAACTAAAAAAATTATCTTAAATAATCTATCTGATATATCTTCTAGATAAAATAACTCAAAAAATTAAATAAGTTTGAAACATAATTGACACATACTCAACGATTTAAAGCATGATATAAAATTGTTTGAGATAAATAAAATCTAAGAATATGCCAATTTAAAAAGCACAAGCCAATGCACACACTCAATAAGCCAAATCAAAATATTATCCTAATTCAAAAGAAAGTTCTACTAAACCAAATATTCATTGTAAAAGATCATCAAATTGAAATGGATAGACATCAATAGAAAACTTAAAGTATATTGGTTAGCACACTCTAAACTATAAAAATATTATGTTGCATAGTTGAATCTGTCCACTTCCCAATTTATGTTCCCTTTTTCTAGTCAAAATATAAGAAAATATATCACTCAAGTAAATGGCAATTATCAAGTGAAGGGGAAGATTGAGTTGATGAAGGATGAGAAGAATATATTCGAACAACTCATGGCTATTGTTCACCATTTTAATCTTCCTGGTTCCTACTCAAATTCGTGTCACCATCAGTTGGACACTTGTAGCAAATATGAAGGTTGTCTCTCCTTTCTCCTTTCTATGTTAAAATTACAATAACTCCACTTGTATTTATTAAAAGTAAAGTTCAAGTAGAAACAAGAACGTAATTTGGGGGACCTTGCATAATTTGACTTAAGTCACTAACACTAGGGATGTAGAGTGGACTGGAGACAATCAAATAGAGACAGCAAAAAATAGGACTGGACTAGTTGATGCACCAAAACCTAATATCCTCTTTTTGCTACAAGGAAACATTGAAGGGATAATGCAGCAACAGCACAACCGTTGGCATCAGACCACACCACAGACCAGTGACCACGCATGAAACACAAATTCATTGATTTTGTCAACACCCCATTTTCAACTAATTAATGTGAAAACAAGCTTGACCCAGGTTTCCATCACCGCCAAAATTATATTCCATCAGTACTTCAATAGGTTATGCTATAAATAAAGCCTATAATTTCATCAATAATGTTCTTGAAAATAAGCAGCATAACACCTTATCGGCCTTGACAAACAATGAAGTTCAGATATGAGACTAAGAAAAGAAATAATAAAAATTAACGAAGCCGTAGAGGTACCTTATCGGCCTAACACCCAACCATGAAGTCACCGTCTTTGATTTCTTCGCCAAACATGGCCACCAAATCTGGAGTATGGAAAGGAACATAGGATCAAAATGCTAATTTTAACTAATAAAACTAATGTAAGAATAGAATTTAGAAATACACTTTACTTAAAGAAAATCCAGCAGCAGATTGCAGCAATAACTCAAAGCGAAATCCAAAATTTCAAGCTTCAAACTTGAAGCAGAGCTGTACAAGACCACCTAAGGTGAGATGCAAGATGGCTAGAGACATGACAAGAGAGAGTTGAGAGGCGAAATCCAAAAATTCTGAACTAACAGTAGATTTTGTTCCTTTTTTGCACTTTCTTTTTAGCTTAAAAAAGTGGATGGGCTAACTAGTTGACTTAAAGCCCATAAAAAAAATGCTTCAAGCCTCCCAATATTTGCAACACAAGTGGAAACGTTGGAATCATCCTCAAACTCGCGATTTTACGATTCTGCTTGGTAAAATAGCTATTCTACCACGGTTCTATCTCAAAACGATTTTTCAAGCGAGTTGACAAGGGAAGGCCCACTAAGAACGTAAAATCGTACGATTTTATGAGTCAACTCGCGATTTGACAACCTTGATCCTAGCGTGTTCATATTTTTGCTAGCTTTCTTATATCCTTATGTGATCACCAACATCGCTCTCGATGATTGATTAAGTAGGATGGGGAATGATTTATGTACTGCCACAAGACATCCCTTACTTTCATTATTACCATTAGATTTGAATAAAGAGCAAATAAAAAAAAGGAGAAAGTATGGACACAAGATATATAGGGAAAGAAATTCATTATTTTTCATTCATTAAGATGGATCATTGAGCACATATGATTCCTTTATTAAGAAATTAATAAGGAAAATAAAACATATAAATACTTTGTTGGTCCAACCTTGACTTAGAGGTAACTCTAGAGAACTAATTATTCAAATTTTAGACTGGCAGGGAATCGTAGGATGGTCTTGTTAATTCATCATTTGTGGAGTTGGTCATTGCTACTAAATCCGGCTTTTGAACATAGGCTCGTTTTAGGAATGTCTTCTAGATATTAGGAAATTCCATAGGGGCCTTCAACCACTCTTTAACTGTCTTCTATCTTACTTTTCACTTCATTTCTTGGTCCTCTATCCTGGATGGGACATAACCTAACTTGAATGTCCCTATGAGTCCTTCCTTCAATAGCAATACCTTTAGGGACCTTGATCTATTGAAGCACCTTGGATGGTGCTTCTCGATGTGTCTCATAACTTAATAGAAGACCCATTAGGGAAATTTGGGGAGCCTTAGCTAACTGATCAGCAACCCATATTCACTTGCTTTCATGATTTTCGCAAGTGTAACCTTCTCATCTGATTCTTCTTTCTTCTTGTTATCCTTTTCCCGAGGGAAGAACTCTTCAGCTTAGGTCTTCTCCTTTTCTGGTTCATGTGCCTCACCAAGCCTTCCTATCATGGCTTTAGAAGCTTGGTTAGTGGCTCGGTAGTCAAATGGAGCAACTTTGTAAGTTGATGGTGTAATGGACACATGGAAGACATAATTCTTGGGTTTCACTACCATCGATGTTACCTGTAGTTCTTCATAACACTTTATAAACACTATGTTTAGATTGCTCCCAATCATACTAATGAAGTGATCTACTGCCTCTTGTAGGGCTTTATCTTCCTCCTCAAACTCCGGGCCCTATCCTGTTGTTAGTGCATTGGTGAAGGTCTTCGGTTTAATCCATAAATAAACCAAGTACTGGTACCCACTAGGAGATTCTAAGATACCGATTGTAGGATCTCCTGCCTGATGTATTAGGCCTTCCAGGTTTAGGGACAAGCATCCCTTAGATGTCCTTTCTTGTGATCTATTCAGTTTGAAGCAAATTATAAATGGCGGGCCTCGTTCTTGTCCTACCCCTTAGGTTCATATTAGCTAAGTGTCCTTTTTGGTAAAGGATTCAAGCTACCTACTTAATGGGGGTAGGTAACTCATCCAAGTCGATGGTTGGTTCCGGTTCTTCTATTATAATCATATTAATAGTGGGCCAATGATTTGGAAGTAGATTTGTGTTAACATTGGGAGTTGGAGCTTCCACAAATCCAATTGGACTAACTTTGCATCGATGAGATCTCAAATATTTTTTTTGAACCTCTAACATTCATCAGTGGAATGATCGATTTACCCTAGATGGTAGTCACATTTCAGGTCGAGGTTGTAATGCTTTAGCTTATAACCCTCTCTTAGAGTCACAAAATTGATCAAATTATCAACTCATAGTCGTGCAAGTACCTAACTTAGGGGTATTGGAATTCTGGTGAATTACCTTCTGTTGAATCTATTAGTTGGCTGATATTGTTGTTGCTGTTGAAGTTGGACAGATGCTTGGTTGTTGTTAGAAGTCTGTTGAATGGTACATCTTTGTGTGGGTTTAGGAATCCTGGATGAATTAATCACACCAATAATGGCCTCCTTCCCTTTACTATTGAACCTTGTATTTAGTTGTTTCTTTTCTACCTCTAGCTTGCCTAAGGTGATGACACTTTTAATCCCGCACCTTGCCATCACTATCTTAGAAAAGTTTATTGAAGTATCGTCAATCAAATGGGAGAAAAAAGGGCTCTTTCTAGGGTATTTATGAAGGTGAATACAGGATCCTTCTTTAGGATAGGTGTGGTGACTATAGCTGCTAATGCCCTCCATCATTGAGTATATTCTTTAAAGGTTTTGTCCTTCTTCCTTTTCATGTTACTAAGGTCCCACATGGATGGGGTGACCTCTATATTGAACTTGTATTGGTCATAAAATGCCTTAACCAATTTGTCCCAAGTATCAATTTCATTGAGGCTTAGTTGGGCATACCAAGTTAATGTCGGTCCAGTAAGGCTATCTTGAAAATTCTGGATCATTAATTGCTCATATTGGTTGTACTAGCTTATCTTCCTCACATAGAACCTAGTATGCAATTTGGGGTAGCCTGTGTCATTATACTTTTCAAAATCTGGTATCTTGAATTGTCAGGGAAAGCACCATCTTAAGCCACAAGCAGGCTCGTGATCCTTACCTGGTTAAAGTCATCAACTTTCTTGAGTGCCTTTATTTTTTTAGCGAATTAAAAGACAAGCTTTTTTTTTTTTTTTTCCATTTCTTTGCTTTGAGCTTCTAAATCCTTCTTCAGTTCACTAGAGTTAAGCTCATTAGACGTTTGTGGCACATAGTGTATTTCTTCTTCAATAGGCTAACCATTGCCCCCCTCCCCCCCTTTCAGTTCCAGAATGTCCTTCAGCAGTAGGGGTGTTCATGGTTCAGTTTAGTTCAGTTTATGGGTTGAACTGAATCAAATCACATTTAAAACAGTTTGCTTCAAGTCCTTAATGAACTAAACTATTTCACATTCTGTTTGGTTTGGTTTGGTTCGATTCGAACTACTTTTACGAGATTTAATTCTAATAAATAATATTAACAATCATTTGAGTTCGCAAGAAAGAAAAAAAAGATGTTTAGATTAAGAAATGTCACATAAAAATTAAAGTCACTTATCATTATATCAAGTCATATATTTAAAAATTTCAAAGACATATATTATCCTGTTTTAAAAATATTTTCCAATACAAATTTAAAATAACATACATTTTTAATAAATCTATAACACTAACTAAGAAAATTATTCTTTTGCATTAATTCCATATTTACTTATAATATTCTTCCTTTATAATGTATTTAAATTTTTATTGTATTAATTAGTTTAAAGTGTTAAATTATCTCAGTATTGTTGGTTGTATTTGTTGTAACCTAGTGTAAAACATGCTCCTGTAAATGTATTCCATGATAAGAATTTTGCATTTTGTTGAATTAATCTTAGAGCAATACAAGTCCTAATATGTAATGATTAAAAGTTATAAATAAATAAAATGGCTCTTATTTATTTATTTCTTTTAATGTGAACTGATTCAGTTCGGGTTCAAATGGTTTGGTTCGGTTCGAGCAGGTTTAGTTCGATTGCTCGAACCGAACCATAACCTTTTAGGCTTTTCTTGAATCAAACCATAAACCGAACCAAAATATAAAAGAACCGCATTTTGTAGTTTGGTTTGATTTAATGAATAACCCTATCAATAGGTGATCTAAGTAGCCTAATGCTTTGGGTGAGTAGTGCATTTGTTCAGCCATCTTGAGCACAGCTTGTTCAAGGGATTGGATCCTTTGTTTAGCTACTAAATCAGTGTTGCCAATAGTGTTATTGATGCTATTGTTGCTAGCCATTTTAGATTTGTACCTAATGACAATCGGACTTTTGATTTGGTCTTTTGTTTAGGAGATTTTTTCGAACTTAAACAAACTCAAAATTCATTAATCATGTTTCAAACCTTTTTTTTTTCTTTTTTTCTTTTTTTATCTTATGCGAAATAAAGCAAGAAATATGTGTAGAAATATAATGATGCAACACACGCATGCAGGAGGAGATGATGACTAAGAGTTTGTGGTGAATCTTCAACGCTGTTTCCAGCTTGCTGAAGTTTATAAGTCATACTTTGCTCCTTTCTTTGAAAGTCTTGGTAGTACACTTCCATGTGGGCAAATGCAATTCCCATGTAGGCAACAATTTCTAGACTTGGCTCAGGTAGTGTTGATTCCAAGATGTCAGGAGCCTTATAATGGATACCCTTTGTTTCTCTTCATTTAATTGGCGATATACCACTGAGTAGCTTTGTATCTCTTAGTTTCCTTATTTTTTGGATCAATTTCATAGATTAGCTTGATTTTCCTATTGTCTCATAAAGCTTTGACCTATATGACCCTAGCTTTCAGTTTTGTGAGGGTCTTGGTAGGATCTAAGTAGTCAACTGTGGTTCATTACCTGGCTTGACAATGATATCTTGTAGCATGCCATATTGCCTTATCACACTAGAAGGGTAGTAACCTATGCAATTGGTTATACCAATAAAAGGCATTGTAGGGTATTCTTTGGAACCCAATATGGCAGTCAAACATTTAAACCAATGAGCTTACCATTAGTAGTCTTCAGGCATCATGTCTTCTAATAGGGCGTTTAAGTTCCAAAAGGGTTCATCGTCCTCTATGTGGACTCGTTCAGTGAAAGACCGATGAGATCATAGTTGATACCAATAAGAGCCCCATTAGCCAAGTTACGCCCATAATGTATTATGTGGTTGGCGAACTAAATTGTCATCAGATGCATGTTGGCTTTGAAACTACCTTAGCTCTTGGATTTAATATGGTTCAAGCTCTTGATTTGTTCAGCTAGCAAGGCACAGATGTATGATTTTCTAGCTAAGTATTGGGCCATCAATTCCACCACTCGGTAGTGAATGAACATATCACTATGTAGGAACAAGTGGTGGCAAAAGCAACAGCAATAAAAGCGGCCTTATTGTCCTCCCAAAAGTTAGATGGTACACAAAAGATATCCCTTTTCCTCTTAAATTTTTGGGAGCCCTAAACCAATCCATCAGGGTGGATAGCCTAATGCAATGCTCATTGCAAGTTTTCATGGAAGCAATTATTGGACCTCTCTTTACTCCCAAAAATTATGAAATGATTTGGGCTGGGCCTTGACTAAGGTTTAGGACATAGATTCCTTTAGAGGTAGGTGGGGCTTGCAACAATCTAGCATATTCTTCTATAGTTAGGCTCAGGACATGGTAGCCTAGACAAATGGCTCCCTCTTTTGGTTCCTATAAGTGGATCAAAACCTGAAACATGGTGAAAGGGACATAAACACTTGGTAGGTGAAGGATCAAGACCAACGTATCTCTGATGAATGATTGTTGAATGGGATTGAAACCGACCATCCATCAGTCTAGTAAAGGCATAGGATCCTTAAAGTTTTCAACACAATGTTCCCTGATGAGACGGGACCAAAGGCTGGTACTTATACTCAAGCTTGAGGTCAAGATTTTCTGAAGTATATCAACTTTAGATTACATGGAAAAAAATCTAAGTCCTATAACAAAGTATTTACATAAAAGGAACCTATATCATTATGTACAAGGATATATACTCTTTTATTTTATTTTTGAAAAACAACACAACTCCTATATTGTTTCACGATGAGATTATATCTATCATCCCATGAAAATGAATGCAATATTTGGTAGGTTCTAAAAGGTTCCATGGTTTAGTAGATTGTGAATCAATACTAAATAGGAGTAGGAAGTCATTTCATGAATAAGAGGGTGGAAAAGCCATAGGTCCCGGATCTTACTAGTGACCTCCCAATTTAGGATCTTAAGATGCTTGATTCTGGTCGTGTTTAACACACATTTTTATAAATTCACACAACAACACACCAACCCACCCCCCCACCACCACCACCACCCCACCCCCCCCCCCCCCCCCCCCCCCCTTGCCCCAAATGATCAATGTACTTTCTTAGGCTGTCTCATTTTTTTTGCCTATACCACTTAAATGAAAAAATTAGTGCAACTATTTTAAGTAGCATACAAATAATATAAAAAATGAGGATTAAAAGAAATGAACTTTAGATTTAAGAATCTTAAGTGGCTAGCCTTCTTAAAAATAGGCGGTCTCCAGTAGAGTTGCCAAGCTATCGAGCATGGATTTTTTCATTTTCTATTTAATTTCTTTTAATTCGATTTGTACCAAATCATAAACCATTTGATGCAAACCCTTGAATAAGAATTAAAAGAAATTAATATTTAAAACTTTTAAAGGAGTTGTCGCCTGACTAAAGCCAGGAAAAATAGTAAGTTTGGATTAATGGATTGGTTGATCCTAACTTAGCTTCTAGTCTACGAAAATTGATTTTAAAATCAATTGTGGTAAAACAAAGAAATTTGGATTTGGGGCCTATTCTATTAAAACCAAATGGCTACCACTTTAAACTTTCAATCAAAATTTATTCTTTTTAATGCTCTAAAAATTTCATTATATTATAATGTACAATATTTATATTTTATTTTTATGAATTAATGGCAAAATCTATTATTTACAAAAGAAATAACCAATCGTTTAATATTCATCAAAAGAATATGTTAAGATAAAAAATAATTTCTTCAGATTTTATGTCGTCCTAGAGTGCTTACATATCCGCTAATCATCAACAATATGTAGTTCTTTACATAAAAATTTTAGTATGTTTGTTATTTTTTAGATTTTGAATTCTTTAATTATAAGTTTATTAATTATTTTTTTGAAAATAATTTTTGATGCTCCTAATGCTACTAATTTTTATATATTATTATTATTATTTTAGAGGAAACAAAATTTTCTAAGTCAAAATTTATTTATTAACTATATATTTTTTATTTATATATATATATATTTACTAAATTAATAAATTAAAGTTGGAGATGAACTACCTAGTGCTCACAGATTGAACTTCCGATTGGGTCGGACTTTGGAGTGGATTTTGGGTTGAGTTTTGGTCGAATTGGGCTCATCAATCAGAATTGTGGCTGGTAGTTGGCAGGCTTTGAAATATCGATCTGGTGGTTCTGGATGGCACAAAGGTCATTAGGCAGAGACTTTGGTGGATGATGAATGCTCTTGTGGCGACGGTTCATCTCGAATGTGGCAGTAGGAGGTGGTTCTAGAGCTTGTAGTGGTGGTGTATGGTGGATGGTGGTCTTACTGTCGCGAGCTGATTTCCATAGTTTTGAGGGCCAATCGATCTACTTAAATGAAACTCGTATCTTGCTGAAACTTCCTTTAACTTCCGACTCCTTAGATTTTTGCTTACGAACTTTGAAATCGGATTTTTAACTCAATAATCCTATTTTTTAAATTCTTTTGATTAGAGCTTTTTTTTGTGTATTTCTAATGAAATTGATTGTTTTTTGATGCCTTGAACAAAGGATTCAACCCTCATTTATCCTAGTTAAGGGTCGAGTTAGATAGGATACGACCATTAACTCCAAACATGAAACGTGCGTGAATTCAAGCTTCTCAAGCATGATTGAACGTGTTTTATAGTTTTTGAGCTTAATAAACATTAGAAAAGAAAAAATGTGTTCAAATTGATTTAAAGACATGTTTTTGGAATCTATATGGAAGATCAAATTAGAAATTCAAAATTATACTTCGTGTGCGAAAATGTATTTTTTATAAACTTTGGATAAAAATTGAACGTCAAATCACAAGTTTTATGACTCCTCTTTGATCCAAATTCATAGTACTCTATGTCTTATTCAATTCCTCTCCCTTAATTTGGTGAAAAACGAAGTAAAAGTGGGTGAGCAGAAAAATTCGGCCATTCATTGAAGAAGATGATGTGTGTGTACGTCATACGCACGCCAACGCATTAGGAGCGTTCATATGCGCCTAACAAAAAAATTTTTGCATGCACTCATGAGAAGTCGAGCCTTGGTTTCCTCTATGCTTGTGCATGTGTTTTATCATTAAGCCGTTAGCCTGTACTTTGGTCATAGCTTACACAAAACTAGTACTTAAGGCTTCCAAAATGAGCCAAGTTAAATAGGTTAATTCATATGGGTTATTTAATTGAGTCGAAGAAAATTTATAATTAAAATTAGTACTGTATCAAGCCCATATTACCTTTATTATTATAAACTTTCTATATTTTTTTTTTCCTATCTCTTTTTTATTTTTTAAAATATTTTTTAATATAATTTATGAGCTTGATATAATATTAACTTTACTAAAAATTGAAACCTTAAATGGGAAATAAATGAGGTGTCTACACTTAGCCTTGAGACATTGCTCATCCATATTAAATAACTTTATACAAGTTCAGCAAAATGTAACAAATATTTCCTACAATTTGTGGAAAGCACTCCTAAAATCTAAAACCTAACATGTAGATTTTCTTAATTGTCAAATGTCAAGAGTAACACACGATCCTCAACCTAGCTATTTCCAAATAAGCAACAACTTTCCTCTGTCATTTCATTAGGCCTCCATTTTGCTTATGTTTAGCATAGATTTTGATTTTCAGTTTAATTTCCTTTAATTTATTCATATTAAATCCTAATCCATTTAATGTGAATTCTTAACTAAGAAATAAAGGAAGCTTTTAAAATTTTAAAAAATTTGAAGTCGCCACCTAACTAAAGTTGGAAAAAAATAAATTAGGACTAATGGGGCTATCCTATAAAAACCTAATGGCACATTTGGTACGCAGGAATGAGCCGAAATGGAATCATGATTCGGGCTTTCATTCCCTTTTCCAGTGTTTGGAAGCGTTTTTAAAAGCCAGATTCATGATTCCTTGGAATCAACGATTCCGACTTTAAAGGGAGATTCGAAATCGCGATTCCATTCCACTCTTATTAATTATATGAATGTCATTACTTTTTTATCCTATCATATATTAATATTTTGCATTTATTACTAAGGGTGTTTCCGACAATTACACTTTAGTCCTTCCATTCCATGTAATCTTCTAAACATAGGAATGGATTTGTCATTTCTAAACTCATTCTATTCCAATCTAAATCATTCCTGCTACCAAACATGACATAAGTGGTTTCTACTTTTTTTAATTTTTCAATTATAGATTGCTCCCTATTGTATCCTATTTTGAATTTCTATATGTTATTTATTTATAGAACAATATTTACCGAGCTTGAGGTTTGCAAAATTAGTCAGCTTATCAAACTTACAGAAAATAATTGATCATATTAATATTTTCAAAAATGGCACAACCTACACATCACCAATTAAATTGCACTAAGAATAACAATATTTACAATGTCATACGAATTTTACCAAAAATAAAAAAAGAAAAGATTTTTTACATTTTTTTTATGTTATGCGTTGGTGCTTACATACCCTATTCGTGATAAGATAATAATTAGTTATTTTAGTTGATGAAAATTCAGAATGTGGATTAGTTTTTGAAACTTGAAATCTTGTCACTTTAAGTTCATTAAATTTTAGTAATTTAAAAATTGAACTTTTATTTTTTTTTTAATGCTGAATCTTGAATATATCAAATTAGGTTTTAACAACTTTATGAAAATGAGTTTTTTTTTTCATGTAACAGAAATTTTGAACCATGAATTCACATATCATAACAAGAATACCAATTCATATCATTATGAATCAAATTACAATGAAGGATATCAATTTTCATATGCATAACTAAATTTCACATGTCACCTTAATAACAAGATCATTACAAACATATATATGCAATTAAATATCACAAGAATCATATCATGAAATACTACAAATCATGATATGCCATATTTTTTATTCAAGAATTTCATATCAAACCATCAAAACAAGACATCAATGCACCTATCATAGCAAAAATTACATTCATATCAACAACATAGCAATAACACGACATGATGAATCATATTTTCATAACAAGATATAATAGATATTAATCAAAGAGCATAACAATATAAGACATGCAAATGAACATAACACTTTCCCTTTCGCTTGATCCCGAAAGGTACTTAAGATAACTGGAGTATGAAGAAATGTAAGTGCAGAGTAAGAGACTGAATCTTACAAAAATTTCTTGAGCTTTATTGATTCTGGAAGAAGAAAGAGTACAAGGGTAATTCTGAGACTAAAGAAGTAATCTAAGTATTTGAGAGTGAGTGTGTATTTTTCTCTTCTGATTTTTCCGTGTCCTAACAAGAATGAACTAATGGCTATTTATAGAAGAACTGAGTGGCAGGGCATTTCCTTGTTTTAGTTTTTTGGTTATCTTTCTTTACAAGGGTAAAATGGGAATACACAAATTGTAAGAAAAGGGCAAAAAAAGGAAAAACATTATTTACAACTATTTGGGAACTATTCTGTAACTATTCTAAACTGTTCTTGTAAATTTTTTCTATCAGTTCTGGTCTGTAACTGTTGTTGCTGGTCTTGTCATTAATTCTGGTCTTCTGCATTCCCATACTGATTTATCTCTTCCATGACTGATGTCTCTTCTTGGTAGGCTTCAACTTTTGTGGAAAATTTAGTGTTTATGCTTCTCCATATTATCATGTTATGGGAAGAAAAATGTTATAAATCTGAGACTGGTAGATTAAGTAATTTTCTTCAGGTGGAGTGATTGCTTGAGCAATTGCATGAGCTATTCAATTTTCTACTTGTAATTCTATCGGTTTTTCACATGTCTTTAATTCTTGTGTAGGGTAAGTAAGTTTGTATACTCCATCCATTATTATGTTGTGACTGGTAGGCCTTTATGTCATTAAAAAGCCATTATGGAGGGATGCTGTCAATTTTCATTCTTATCTATAAGGTCTTGCTTTTTTCACAACTATCCATCTGTCCTTTGATTGTACAAACAATCTCTTTTATTGATGATCCAAATTCGGAGTCCAGGAATTTTTGAGGTGGTCCATGACAAAATTCAATAATCCATAGTCAAGGAGAGTCTGTTAAGTAAATTCACATCTTTTCTCTATATACAAAGGATTAAATGTGTCAAGGCAAATGTTCATCTTGTAATTACTATATTCAAGTTGTCCCTTGTGATTATAATGGTAGTCATATGTAAATATGTAATCATCTTTTGCCACAATTTTTGTGTATTGTTGAAAGATTAAAAAAAGGTTCCCAAAAATTTTTAGAAGTAGAAGAAGAGATCACAGTTCTAGCTCTTTTTGGTAATTTTTCAACAAAATTTATTCTTTTAAAGAAAAGACTACTTGTTTTTTTCAAAAGCTTCTTTTTATCTATATTATACTGTAAGCAATGTTAGGATTAAGTTTTTTTGTAATCTGCCATTTTTCTACTTTCTCATTTTTAACTTTTAGTAACTTAGTATCTTTGGCTGTTTTAAATTTTGAATTTAAACAAGGTACAACTCCAAAATCGTTGTGTTTAAGTTTTGTTTCCAATAACTCAATTGCTTACTGTAGGGAAAAGCATCATCGCCAAACTGGACCAATGAAATTCTCAATTTAAGCTTTTGCATAGGCCCAATTTTACAAATTTCAGGATTAAATCCCCTTATAACAGCATAACAATAATAATTTACATTTTTATTTCTTATCATGTGTACATGTGGTCCAGTATGTCCAGTAAATTCAATATTTATATTCTCCATGTAATTAAGTAATACCAAACACACTCTTACCTTATTTTTACCAAGGTTTGTAATCCCCATGCAACATCTATCAGTGTTTTTTTGTTCAATAGTAATTCTTGTATCATTGACCTCGGCATGTCTAAAAGCTTATGTGTTTTCTGGGTTTTGGTCTGGTACAAGTAATTCAATGTCTCCAAACATCATTTTTCCCAATTGGAGGGAAGTAGTTTTTCATTAACTCATTTCCAGTAGGTCTTATTTTCTTTGAAAGGATGCAAGCATGGTAGAAAAAGGTGGTCTGTAAGGAAAATAAAGGTTTTCTGGTGAGAATTGAGAAGTTTGAGAAAGAATTGAGAGGACTGGGCCATATGAGAAGATTGATGATGTTGGAATTTCTATAACTCTTTTTCTTGTTGTAAGTCTTTGAGAATCTTGTATCTATTATCCATTGTTGATATACCTACTCAAGATATCAAGCAAATCATTATCTTTTCCTTTTATATGTTCAAAATCAATATTGTATCCTCTGTTAATCAGCAAATCAGTAAATTTAATCCATCTTTTTTGTGACATTCTTTTTTCATTTTTTTTATAAAACTTAACAATAGCCTCGCAGCCTATCCTAACTGGTATTTCCTTTTTATTTAATAAAAATAATCTAAAAGAATTTAAGCCATAAATTACTGTTATTAATTCCATATCTATACTACTTTTTAGTCCTTTTTCTTTAAATTTGCCACTATTATATCTAAAAATTTCTTCATATTTTTTCAAAGAATATTTATGGGGTTTTCTAATCAAAACCGCTCCCCGTCCATTTTCACAACCATTAGTTTCTACAATAAGAAAATCTGTGTCTAAAGGTAATTTTAATTTTGGTAATTTTTTAATTAGTAACTTTATTTCTTTTATTAATTGTAATTCTGTCTTATCTAGTTTTGTAAAAGTATGTGTCTTTTTTATAAAGTAATTTAGTATGTTTTCCTAAGTTTTTAATAAAAGGTCTAGCATTATTAACAAGTCCTAAAACTGTTGTAATTTTTTATCAGTTATTTCTATAAATTCTAAAACCTTTTTAGCTATATGTCGTAGTAATTTTATTTTTCCATTTCCTATTTCTACTCCTAAAAATTCTATATTTTTTTCTATAAAATTGTATCTTCTTTTGGCTAACAATTATTCCATTATTTTGGAATTCTGTAAGTACTTGTTTTAAATGGGCAATATGTTCTTTTTCATTGTTTGAAAAAACTAAAATCCTTTTGTCATATTTTTTGACATGTCTATCCCCATCTAAACATGGCATTCTTGCATCACTTTGTCTTTTGTAATACCTTTTTCTGGGTTTGTAATTATGTTTGGGTTTCTTAGGTCTGTAAGTTTCTTTATCTTCTCTATTTCTTCTGTATTTGTTAATTCTCCTTGGTTTTGTTTTTCTTTTTGGTACATAATTTCTTCCTCCATATATTTGTGGTGTGTAAATCTGTTTCCAGTAACTATATTCTCTTTTAAGTTGTCTTGTGATTTGTATATTTGTGCATTTTTCTACAAAAAATCTAACTATATACTGTATCCTAGTTCCTAAATTGTTTAGTATAGGAGTATTAACTAGCTTGGGTTCTATATTTTCTTTAAAAGTTTTGTATATCTCCTATCCTAAAGCTCTTGGTAATTTTATAAGTACTTTATCAACAACAGTTGGTTTATAGTAACATCCTGTTAAATTACAATAATAAAAAAAAATCATTTAAGTAAGGCTTTATATACTTCCAGTTCCTAATATGTAATTGTTCTAAAAATCTCATAGCATCCATTTGGTCTCTCTGGGTATGGTCTATATTAGGTTGAGTAGAAAGTAGTAAATATGTAATTTTATTTGTAAAATTATAAGGATTGGCTCCTAATTCTATGTTAGCAGCAAAATCTTGTGGCCATCGTCTCTTTATTCTTCCCACATTGCTCTTGTGCTTTCTCCTAAAAATTTTTCAAAGTAATTGTATATAAAGTGGCTTCTCTATATTATTGGTTTCCTACTCTCTTGTAACTAGCTGTCCCCAATATCCAATAATTTGCGGCCACATTTGTACATCATGTGTAGGTATATTTAGTATTCTTCCATGGTTTATTAAGTCTTCTGGCTGTATTTCTAAAGGTAATATTCTTCTTAAAGGTTTCTTATCTTGACTAGTTTCTTTGTAAGTAGAGTAAGGCTGTCTCGGAAGTTGTCCTATTACATTTTCATGTCTTTGTGAGAAAAGTTGTCCTTCATGTGGTCTAGGTGATGAAGGTATTGTATTAAATGAGGGTACTAGTGGTGCGGATGGTGAAGGTGTAGTTTCCATCAGGTTTGTAATTTGCTGTAATTTTCCACTATTTTTAAACTCTTCTACTTCTTCTATAATCTCTTCTATGGTCTGTGGTTCTTGAGAATCTAAAGGTGGTAAGTCTCTTTGCAATTCAGTATCCATTAATTCGATATTTGGATTTGTATCAAGAATTGTAACTTCTTGTATTTCTTCAAATTATATGAGTCCCTTTTTCTCAAAATCTCTTAATATCCTATTTTGTTCATTTTCATAATTCCCTAAGTTTTCTAATCCTGTAATTTTGTATCTATCTATTAAGTGTAAGTTATGAGGATAAGTAAGCATTTTCTCTTTAACATAAACTTTCTCTAATTTATCTGGTCTGTATTCTAGAAAGTAATAATTTTCATTATCTCCTAAAAAGTTATCTTCTCTTACTTGTTCTATGGCTTCTTCTTCGCTTTCCCAATTTTTTATTAAAAACCTTCCTCTCCAAGGATTTTTGGTAATTCCCCAATATCTCAAGTTAGATCCACTTGCATCTAAAATTTTTTTTTCTATCACTTCTTCTTCAGTAACATGTTCTATATCTCTTACATTTCTATCATTGTAATAAAAAAAATCTAATATTGTAACTTCCATCAAGATTCCTATAAGTCAGGCTTTCTTCTGGAACTCTTATTATTTTTTCTTTGTCCTCAAGCAATTTTTATAGATCTCATTCAGTTCCTTCTAAGTCTCTAGTGCTAATTGGTATAGGTTTTATAAATTTTATTCCAGAACTAGCTATTTGCTGTACTATTCCTTCTATATTAAGCTTGTATTTAGTAGTACTTCCTTCAGTAACTTTTCCTATAAATCTTATGTTTAGAAGTAAGTTTTCTTCTTCATGATCCTCAAAACCTTTACTATCTAATCCTATTTCTAGATTCTTTACATTGTTTATTCCTATCATATAATTTGGTGCATAGTAAAAAATCCATTTTTTGCATTCATATCTACCTTAGTAATTCCTATTGTTGCCTTTTTGAAATTTTTTTGCTAGGAATTATCTATTAAAACTACTAAAACTTTATCTTCTACTTCTTTTCTAACTAATCCCTTTATTCCTAATACTATCATTCCTATATGTAAAAGACTTTTTTTTTCTTTTTTCAGTTGATGTAATCTTCATCACTAAAAAGCTTAATCCTAATTGGTTCTTTTATAACTGACACTATTTGTTCTCTACAAGTTTTAAATAATCCTATGTTTCAAAAACTTAATTTTCCTGTTTTATACAAAATCCTAGGTTCTAATAACCTTAAACTCTTTGTATTGTAAAGGTCTAAATCTTTATCAATATCAACTATTTCTTCTATTTGCTGTAAAACTGTATTGTTTTCCTTTTTTCTTGACAGTATTCCTATTATTCCTTTATCTAATCCTATTTTTCTTTTGTAATTCTTCCTTTGTTCTTTTTAAATAGTTGTAAAGCTTTAGACATTTTTTCTATAAATACTTTCCCAAATATCTATTCCGTTTACACAACCGTATTCAAATTTTTTATCCTATAGTTTTATATTTTTTATTCCTGTAAATATTTCTTCCAATTCTGCTTTATGTAATTCTTTATGTATAGTCTTATCTCTCTGTAATTCTCTTAACTGTCTAATATCTTCTCTTATACCTTTTTCTAATTCTGTAAACTTATCTTGTAAGTGTGTTTCGACATATTTATTTCTACTTCTTTTGTTATGTGTTTATCAAACCTCTTATAAATTTACAGGTTTGCAACGCTATCTTCTACTCCTATTATTAAAGCTATAATAGCATTGTTTTGTCTAAGTAAAAACTTTTCTAGTTTTGTAGGTGGTTTGTAATTAGAGAATCTTGCAGCTTCTTCTTAGAAAACGGATGAAACTCTTCAAGCTTCAAGATATCTAGGATGTGAAACCAGTTTATTTTCCCTGTATTAAATACCTAATATTTTCTAATTTCTGTAAAACTTCCTTTTGTTTCTTCTTTTTCTCTAAGTGAATCATGTAAGGTTCTATGTTCTTGTAATTTCTTTTGTAAGGGTGTAATTATATATTTATGTTATCCAAAGTCTGTTGTAACTCTGTATTTGTTTGTCTTATTTGTTTTATTACTGGTCTTATCTGGTTATGTATGCTAATGTGCCTTTCTTCTAAAGCTACTCCTAAACTTATTAGTAAATCTATGTCAGTATTTAATTGTTCACTTTCTTCGTGAAGCTGGTGTCTGTAATTCTAAAAGTAACAACAATGTCTAAAATCTGGATGTCTAATTGTTTTTCTATTTCTATAATCTATTTCTAAATCTAACCACTCTAGTTTTTTAAATTCACCTATTTTAATATGTATCTAAGTACCAATTAGTATCTATAATCCAATTAGCATGAGTAATTTCTATACCTGTATCTGATTTTGTTTATGAACAATTTTTATCCTTTTTTCTTGTAAAACAACTTAAAACTAACTTATAAATTATTAAGACTTTCTCTTTGACTATCTAACCATTCTTCGTTTAAGAAGTTAATTAGACTTTCTACTTCTGGATCTGAGATTTCTTCTTCAGGCCAAACTCTTCTAACTCTTTGTAAAGTACGTCCTAAACTTCCTGGTGATCTTAATTTTAAAGTTCTTAAGTAAAACTGTAAGCTTGAAATAATTAACCTAAAAAGTTTATCTCTATAGATGAAACAATCTATTGCCAAGTTTTCTAGTCCTTCTTGTCTTATATAATCTTCTAGTCCTTCTAATTGGTGTCTTATCCTATCTTTTAGGTCTTGTATAGCTTCCCTAATTTTAGTAGTTCTAGTTAATTCTGGTATTAATTCACTTAAAGCATTAATTACTCTTTCCATGTTCTTATCATCTTCTAGTATGGTTTGCAGTAACTAAATCTTCTATATTATCCTTTAATACTTCTAAGCTCTATATTATATTACTTAACCTATTTTCTAGTTCTATTCTGTTATTTACTAGATTTCCTAAGGTCTCATTTTCTACTTGCCTGTATCTAGCTACTATGTTACTACTTAAAGTATTGTCAAGTCTTAATTCTATAGTTATATCTTCTATATTATCACTTATGTTGTTTATTAGTAAAGTTCTATGCTGACTTATCCTATTTTTATGGCTAGTGAACATTATAATCCAAGTATTAGCAGTATTGTTATAATTTGCTAAAGAGTTAACTAAAGATCTTTCAACAGTTATGTAATTAAGTAAAAATAAATTGTTCTTATGTAGAGGCAGTTAGTTTCTATTATTATCTGGTATGGTTCTTTTTGTTTATCTATTCCTGTTCATTAAGTGTTTGCAAAGATATTTTGTCTAAAAAGGTGTTTTTCTTATGGTTTAAAGTGCTACTCGGTACTCAGTGTATGTTACTATTTGCTTATCTTACTCGTGATACTATTTGTAATTACTTTTTATCTTCCTTCGTTCTACCTTAGTCTTTTTATTAGTTATAACCGGTTTTTTGCTAATCTAAGCTTCAACTAATGCTTAGACAACCATCAACCATCAAGTCAGAGATGTCCTAACAAAGCCTATCCACGGCAACAAACAGACATAATAACAACTAGGTACTGTAGGTCTTGTAACCAAAATTTGGCTAGGCTTTGATACCAATTCAAGGATCGATCTAATAACAAGATATAACAAATATTAATCAAAGAGCATTACAATGTAAGACATGCAAATAAACATAACATTTTTTCCTTTTGCTTGATCTCGAAAGGTACTTAAGATAACTAGAGTATAAAGAAATGTAAGTGCAGAGTAAGAGACTGAATCTTACAAAAATTTCTTGAGCTTTATTGATTCTGGAAGAAGGAAGAATACAAGGGTAATTTTGAGAGTAAAGAAGTAATCTAAGTATTTGAGAGTGAGTGTGTATTTTTCTCTTCTGATTTTTCTGTGTCCTAACAAGAATGAACTAATGGCTATTTATAGAAGAACTGAGTGGCAAGGTATTTCCCTGTTTTAGTTTTTTAGTTATCTTTCTTTACAAGGGTAAAATGGGTATACACAAATTGTAAAAAAAGGCAAAAAAGGAAAAACACTATTTACAATTGTTTGAGAACTATTCTAAACTATTCTTGTAAGTCTTTTCTATCAATTCTAATTCATAAAAGCAAATTTTACTACAATTTTTTTTTTTTTAACGTAAGCTTAACAATTTAGAAACAACATAAATACCATTAAAACAATTACCATTAATTAGATATTTTAGCTTTTTTTTAAGGGAACATGTTCACAACACATATTATTATACTAGAATTTTATTATTTTGTTTCTTTTATATATGGTTATTAGTATAATTTTATTACTATTATTTATTAACTATTACAATATTATTGTTATTATTATTATTTAATAAATAAATAAATAAAAGAAAATAGGACAAGAGCAACTTACCTGATCGCTCGCGCATGAGGGGATCAGTGGCTGAACTCCGGTGGGTCGGTTCCGGAATGGTTGGTGAAGTGTGGACGGGTTCTGGCAACTCTGGGGTGACGCAGTCTATGGGCAGTGGTCGGACAGGGCCTATGAGGACCGGCGACTGGTCTGTTGTAGGCGATTTGGCCTGAAGAACACCTAACAGCGCGATGGCAAAGCTCTGATGACGTCCTTCTAGTGGTTGTTGGATTGATCTGACTGACAGGGATTGAAGCTTTCGTCCTCTTGAACACTCCAATGACTCTTGATTTCGTCAACTACCCTTGATTCGTGCCTTGAATGCATTGGCTTGTACTCTTTATATAGTGTTAGGGTCGAAGATTGCTGCTCAAGTTTTGCTAATTTGAACTGATTTCGAATCTAGGGTTCTTTAGGCAAGTTCTAGAATGAAAATTGGTGATTTTTCAAATCAAGATGCAACTTTCTCATTAGATTAGAAATTTGTGTTCTAGATGCCCATTAAAAGCTCCCCATAACATTCAACTTTTCCCGAAAAAATCAAATTTTGATATGGGTAGCCATTTTTGAGGAAAGTTGAATATTTTTTTTCCCCAAAGTTCAAGTCCCAATTTGATCTAGTAAACTTTTATGAAAACTTATATATTATTATCAAATGAAAGCCCTCTATGCCTAGTTTTTATTTTCTTCATCAATTTGGCAAAATTGTAAATGAAATTAGGTAAAAAAATGGGTATGAAGTATAGGGTGCAAGTTGTTTTAGTGTGGGTAGAGTAGAAGATGAAGTACTATTCATGTTGATGTTAGCATAACGTTTGATTTTTTTTTTTGGTAAATTATTATAAAAAATCAACCTATATTAATATAATTGAATTTTTTTAATTTGACTAATTCTTATTCTAATTTTTAGTCTACGATAAATTAACTCTACATTGCATTTATGAAAAAAAATTGAATTTCATGCCAACAATTGATTTTTTTTTTCTAAAATTCAATCTTATACATAATAAAGTTCTATTTATTTATATTATTTTTTTAAAAAATGAGGTGTCAACAGCCTCATACGTTACTTTATCTTTACTGGCCCTTTACTTATGTTATAACTGATAACACACTAGCCTAGGGGTGTGCAAAAAAACGAATGGTGGTGTTTATTGAGATATACCCATATAATTATTTTTTTAGTGTTATCAATATGAATGATGTTAAAATGAATAATTCATATGAGAAGAAACAAATGCATATATGTTAGAAAATTGGAATTGTGGTGTTTGATTGAGATTTTGTATTGAGCTCAATTGATCAAGGTTGATAAAAACACATGAGTAAAACGCTATTATGATGATTATCTTGATGGCACCAATATATATTAATAACTATTTTATATATCTTACATTCTGAATTTATAGTTTTTAATATAATTATACAAAAAAATACTCTAATTTTTTCATAGATATATTGAAAAATATGGTTAACTACAAAATTTACACAATCATTACGTTAAACAGTTAAAAACCGAAAATAAAAAAAATTAATCGAAAAAAATGGTTAACCGTTTATAATGAATTGGTTTAGGATAAGGATATTAAAAATCCGATTATTACGGTTAGAATAAAAAAATAGGCCATGAACCGGTTAACCGAATCTCGAATACCCCTACACTAGCCCTTAGATGTCCAACTGAAATTGCTGCTATTATTTTGTCATCATTTTCTAGTAAGTAAACCCTTTGTATCCCGTACCTCATTGCTTGTTGATTCCAGCGCATGGCGCAGCTAGTCATTCCTCAACAGATTACTTTTTTTCCTTATTCCGTGAACAAGTTATTATTATTATAGATTATGATCTCCTTGAATATGCAAAACGAGATCACTGTGTGGTCTTCTCCTAACGTTAAGAACAATATTTTTTTATCATTAACCCAAGGCTTAAAATTAGAAATTTATCGTCTTCCCATTGAGTAATCAATCATTTAGATCAATAAGGCCTTTTCAGCGAGTTCTACCCTCTCATCATCCTTTACAAACTTCTACGGTCGATCCAAGCCTTTGCTAAGCATGAAAACACCACATACCTCTGCATTTTCCATGACCCAAAATTTTTGCTGCTTCAAGGCTTCTAAATATTTTACTTGGGAAACATCTTTTTAGTTTGTATATTAAACTCTAAAAATCAATAATCTCTTAATATTTCTTTGATACCCATTGAAACAAGATCTCCATTTTTGGTTGTAGATTATAAATATATGACTATAAAAGATATAATAAGTAAAATAGAAAGAAAGAGTTACATAACTTACATGAAAAAGCGTAAGAAAATAGGGATAAAAAATTATAAGTAACCAGCTTGATATTCAATTTTAGGAGTGGGCATGGGTTTGTTTACTTCAGTTTTTTCTGGTGAGTTGTTTGCAATTAAAAAAAAATGTTAAGTGATAATTTGATTTTAATTGAACATGCTTAACATTATAAGTTAGACCGAATGCTAATATGAATAGTAATGCTAATAAAGCAATAAAAATTAAAATGCATCAAGTAAATGAGGTATGATATTTGTAAAGATTCATTCTTATGTGTTAGTCCTCTCTTTTAGTTCTACTGCTGAGAATTCAGTGGTTCACACCACTTATTTCGCTAATAAAAAAGAAAAGAGATATTATAAACACCAATGTTTGTTTGCTTTATCTCACAACAATCACACCTAGGCTAATCACATAACTATAAGATATTAAGTGCAATTATCTCAACCTAACTGTTAAAATGGAGTAAGGATAGTATCTAAAGAGATATAGAGGATTCTAAAAAATTTAAGCACAATGCAAAGTAAAATATATGTGAAAATAGTAAGTGTAAGCAGCTTTTGATGAAGATTCTAGTAAATGAAAGTAAGATGACGTTAAGACTAATTGTAAGCATAAGTCTCTTCAATATTTGAACTTCTGCTTCTTTCATATTCTTCAAGGATGCAACAGCTCCATTGAATAAATCTCTCACATGTAACTACTTTTATCCATTGAAGTAGATTTGAAACATGAAATCCAAAAAAAAAAAAAAAATCTTCCTAAAATATTTGATTTTATCATCTTGAAGATTTTGAATTTTGAACTTATCCTTGAAAATATCTTTCATGCCTTCAATTTTTATGGCCATTGATATTGCTATGTCTTCCAAAAGAACTTAGCTTAGATATCATATGATTTTGAAACTCCAAAATAATTAGAATATTTAGTTTTAAAGATATATTTGTGCTTATCCTTATCTACAACTTCATTAATGATGCTTATGCTCATCTCGCAAGCCCTCTTTCAAGTTGAACTTAGATAACCCTTCCATAAAAATAAGTAAGCTCCTGTAGTATATAACATGGCCTTCATAAAGCTTATCTTAATTATAGATTATCAAGAAAATCCAACTTAAATTTATCTCCATTGGGTAATACATCTAATAAGTGGAGTTGGGTCTTCATCACTAATAAACTCTTCCTTGATATGATGGAGGTTCATGAAAATATTCTTGTAAATCATTCTTCTCAGCTTAAAGATTCTGATTGTGGTTCTAACACAACCTATCACATTCGTTATAGCATTGCTTCTTACAGTAATTCTAACAAAGCTTCTAATTGTTGCTGCACACTTAGTTAAATTAATTAAATAACTCTACTTCTTTTTGTTATCATCAAAAACCAATAAAGAGACAACTTGACAGGTTTTTACTAAAAACCAACTAATCAAACTGAAATACCCTAAACTCTCATCTAGTTAGTTAGAAAAGGTTTAATTGAATTGGAGAAAAGAAATAGATAAATTGAGATAATTAAATTAGTAAATAGGTTAAATGGAGATTGGTGATTTTAAATATTCTTTTTCTTTATATTTATTCCTTCTTTAAATCGATTTGACAAACCAATCTATTTAATTTATTTTATAAAATTCATTTTCGAAACAAACTCCTCTCATATCTAATTCAAATTCTCAAATTCCCAAACAAATATTTTTAAATGTTTAGTAAATTTTTAAACCTTCAAATTTTAGTTAACTTTCAAATTACTAAATCTTTATAATTTTTGAAATCAAATACTTGTTTAAAAATATCAGTTTTAAACTCGAATCTAAATTAAATATCAAATTTTCATTTTTAAGCTTTTGAAGTGTGTTTTTATAACAAGTTATATATTTATAATATATATATATATATGTTCTCAAATTATTTTCTAATTATTTGTGGTACTAAAAACAATTATAAAAAAGATTTAAACTTAATATCCTATTTTATAAATATCATTTTAAATTTTCCTTTTATCCTTGTCTCTCTCTCTCCTCACAATCATGTGATGCCCTTTGTTTCTCTTTTTCTCCATCAGTTTCTTCTTCTTCTTCTTCTTCTTCTTCTTTCATTTTATCTTCAAAATCAAGCCCACAAATCTCCATTAAAACAAGAATTGATAAGAAATCAAGCTAGGAAAGAAAAGTAGAGAAGGAAAACAAGCTTGACGTGTAAAGAGAACTCAAGAGTGCATGTGTTCCTAAAAGAGATAAGCGTTATTTCTTTGTTATCTTTGTTGTTTATTTTTTTGTAATTGGTAAATTGATGTTGAAATAAGTTAAAAGTGCTGATTATATATGTATTTATTGGATTTATGGTTGATGAGAGCTGAGATTGTGATGAAGAAGATGATGAATAGTGAAGTTGGGGTTTGTTGGAATGATTTGATGTTTGATGTATATGATGAGGGGAATTTGTGCTTTTGATGTTGTTTGAAGTGTATAATATGTTATATGAAGTTTTTATGATGTTTAAGTTGTATTAGAACATGTAAAAGTTGATATATTGTGTAAAAGAAACATGAAAAATGCGTAGGTGCTGTCAAAAAATTTTTCCCAAATCACCACTACCTAGTGCACGAGCGTGCATAAGCTTGTGCTGATCAAAATAAGCTCCCGAGTCACTTTTTCAACCTCTGCCCCACCTTGTACATGGGGGTGCTCGAGCTTGTGCTGATCAAAATAAGCTATTGGGTCACTTTTTAGTGCCCTACACGGCCCTAAGCACGGCCATGTACCAGGTTATGTATTTTTCCCCTGTTTCACAACTTGTTAGTAATTTGTCCATAATTTTTTCATCCGACCTCCGATTGAGATGATTTAAGTTGCGTTGGAAAACTTAAAAAGAGATCTACAACTTAAATTCGAAAAGTATCGATAATTAAATTTTAGTTCTTTCCAGCTGTTGTGTTTTTTTAAACAAAGTCAAAAGTTGTATTTGTTTTCTAAATGTTTCATTGTTAAGTGTAAATAAATCATTTTTAGTTAAAATGAGATATATAAGGGATATTTACAGTGTTATGTTAATTGATTGATATAATTAAGCATGATTTTAGTAGTTTTGTAGATTTAATAAATAATTTAGATTAAATATGGAAGTAAGCTACAAAAATGAACTTAGTTGATAATTCTAGGTTCAACTTGACTAAATAAACTTGAATGGGTTAAAATGAATTAGATTGAGTTAGTTTAATCACCTTAGCTTAGTTTTTGAGTTAAATGACTTAAATAACTAACTCTAATCAATTTGGCTAAAATTAAATTAAAATGAGTTAATAGCTAATAATTGACTTTAGCTAATGAGTTAGGATAAACCTTAATGAGTATGAAGAGTGTGTTGTTTCGAATGTTTAATTGTGTTAATTATAATTTTTTATAGACATGAATGCTTTGTATATGTTTATGTGATAAGAGATTATAATTAAAATGAAAAGAAATACTTTGACAGACAAAAGGAGAAATGTTCATATTTTGGTGAGGCGATCTTCGCAGCCATAGTGAGGTTTCAAATTAGTGTCTGATCAAATGGGGTTATAATAAAAGTTTGAGATAATGGCTAACTAGTTTAATTTCTTATATAGCTTAAGTTCTTATATGAGTTTAATTTCTTGAATAAATGTTTACCCTTGAATCAACCCTCTGATCTATCTTCTGGGATAGCTTCTATCCTATCTTTTGCTTTTGTTTGGATTTCATATATAAGGTACGCAGTGACTTACGGGTTGGATGTTAGGATATGCATCTAAAATGGATTAAGAACTTAAACTCGACTTAATAATTGATGAGTGTTGGTTGTCTATTACGCCGTTGAATCTGGATCGGGGAGTGACCCCTTGTCATGATGCAATGACATAATAATTTTAGGTGCTTAAGCCACCCCTGTCATGTTGTAATGACTTTCATAAGTGGTATGACGGGTAGTAGATGGGGTTATTGGTATCAATATAAAGTTTGCTTATTCTTAAGATGAAATAATATGGATTTAGTTCAATGTTTATAGGAACAATTGAGCTAGGTGATATTATGAATTAAGTTAAGTGAAGATAAGAAACGGTTGAGAACCCTAGATGAGACTATTTTTTGTTTATGGATATATTATCTAGGAGATATAAGTCCCCGAACAACTTATATTAACCCCCCTGAGCGTCGAGATAGTTACTCAGGACCCCCCTAGATATCCTTGCTATTCAGAGTTTGAATACTCTAGTAATGTTTGATTAATTAAAAATTATATAACAACTTGTTGATGTTGCATTGCATTTAGTTAGGCTCGTGTGCCATTCCGTGTGTGATTGTGTTACTATGTACTAGGCTTCGACTCATTATTGTTATTGTTGTTCTTTTTATAGTGTTGCTTGTCATTGATGATGTTGATTGATGGTGATGTTTGATGATAGATGATTATGATGATGATGGTGTTGATGTTGTAGTGTTGTCTCGGGTTTGGATGCTTTGGTTGATGCGGGGAAGAATGGTGGATGAGTGTTTGAGTTAGGGGTGTGATTTATTTCAGTTGTTTAATTTCTTCTTTCTGTTTTAAGAGTTGGATTTATATTTTAAGTTGTAATATTTCTTAAAAGATGATCGTTGGTGCCCATGTTTTGTAATTAAGCTTTTGTAAAGCTTTGCTTAAGTGAAAGTTCTTCCACTTGAGAGAGTAGAAGTTTTGAAATGTTTTTCTTTCGAAAGTGTTTTATAAAATTTATTTCCGCTGCTAAATCCAGTACTTAAAAATCTAATTAAATGATTTCGTAAATTAAAATTGAGTAGCAATGTTCAAAATAAACAAAATCCTTTTAAGAAAACCTGATCATGTAATACTTTAGAGTATTATACATGGCGGTAGCGCCTTAAATGATTTAATTAATTGAATTAAATTCTTGGGACATTACACAAACCATAATTTATGTTTAGTTTTTTTTTTTCCATCTCAATATATACCAGTAAATAATGAGATTATAAATGTTCTAAACCATTATATAATGATTTGATTTGGTTTAGATTAGCTATGTACAAATATTCAAATTATTTTATGGGTAAATATCAAATTTGGTACTTGAACTTTGCACTAAAATTCAATTTAGTACCTAAACTTTAAAGTGATCAATTTAATATCTAATAAAACTTTATTATAGCTATTTTTGCTACCTTTTTAGCACCATTTGTTTTATCTGTAGACATAAAAGATATAGCATATCATTGAATTTTAAATGCCCCTAACACCATCCAGAACTCTTAAGTTCCTTTTTCAATGCTAGGAAAAAAAAAAAGCTACTAGTGAGGTAGTAAAAATAAACACGAAAACATTTATTGGATATTTAATTGACCACTTCAAAGTTTATGTACCAAATTGAATTTTTGTGCAAAGTTTAGGTATTACATTTGACAATTTTCCTTATTCCACAAAGTTTAAATTGTAAAGCACAACAAAATATTTCATAAATTTACCACACTCATAATTCATAGTCTTTTGTAAAATCATAGTCATCAATTTGTCATCCACCGACAAAATACATTTACTAGTTAATATATAGGAAGTCATCCTCTACAAAACCATCGATTCAATCATCTACTAATAAATTTGACAAAAATAAAATACTAATAAAAGTCATCCACAAATAAAAGTGATCTGCTAGCAAAATATATCGAACAATTAATACATGATAAGAGTTATAATTAAATAAGAAAAATTCATATTTCATATATTTAAAACAATTAACCAAGGGGAAAAAAAACAACATTGTGTTACCAACGAAAGTACATATATGATATATATATATATATATTGAACCTAACAACAATTTTAAACAAGAGCGCTAGTTGATATTAGCAAATGCTCATCAAATAGTTAATAACATAATAAATCCATAGCAACATACACAACCTTTAGTCAATCATCAAAAGAAAATTATAGTTATAAATAAAATAGTATCAAACAGTTTGGTTCAGTTTTATGAATTGATTTACTTTATCCTTCGAAACCAACTATAAATTTATAAATTAGTTTAAATTGGGAATTATCTAAACCAAATTGTTTTAGAAAAAGAGAAAAACCATATTCTTAGTTTATTTGGTTAGGTCTTAGTTTTATTTGTTAGGTTTAGTTGGTTTTTTATCAACTCCCTATTCAATTCACTACCATGAAATATCAAAGGTGATATACAAGCTTAATTTTAACATCAAGTTCCTAGGAATTTCTATTATTTCATTTTTCTACCAAATATATACAACAATTTATATAAAGTCTTAGAAAAAAACTTGAATTGTAACAGATAAAATGAAGGCAAAATCTCTAGTCTTGTTATTATATAATGGCTCATATCATACTCAACCATGATTGAACCACTAAAATAGTTAATATTTCAATTAACTATTAAATGGTTTACTAAATAGTCCTTTGACAGGATTGTAGAAGCTCTTAATGAAATGAAATATTAAATGAGCTACCAATAAGGCATGAAATAGGAAATTATTAAGAAAGTAGTGATCTTGATTTAACTTGTTATCTATTTATTAATATTCAAATATTCTTTCATAACCGAGACTAAAATACAGATATCAACACAATGCTTTATATATATATATATTTGTAATATGTTTATTATGCTGGTTTTATAAACTCTTAAAGCGTTTATAAATGGTTTCCCTTCAGCTTATTTGGGGATATCAAATGCTTGTAGATTTTATTGGATTTTGGAGCTGTCTTTATACATGCATGTAGATGATGATCTTTGTCTATGTTCGATTAAGCATATGTGGAAAACACTTTCCCAAAGCCTTAGGACTAGATAGATAAAATGAGAGTTTAACTGATCTCAATGGATAATGCTTTTGTTTCAAAAGATATCTTATACTAACATTTTGTCCATCAGAATATACCAAGGAAAAAAGAAGAAAAAGAAGAAGAGTATTTAATCAGTTATCCGTTAAAGGTACACAAAAAGATATTCTGTTTAAACAGACCCTAAAGATTAAAAGTACATTTTCTTTTTCTTTTTTTTAAGTTGCGCATAGGATGCCTTGTACAGTGCAGTGCCTATTCTTATCTTGAGGGCACTTTAATGGATCCGATTTTGGAAGCCCACGCAAGGCACATATACGTGCTATATTTTATAAAATTTGAATCTCAAATAAATCCTCCCATGAAACTGGCTTAAAAAAATCAATGGATATATATATATATATATAGGGACAATGGTAGACCAAGTTTACATAGATTCAATTTTTAATGATTTAGTGTCTCATATTTAAATTTTACAAATTAGTATTTGTATTTTCAATTTATGTGTGATTCAGTATGATGTTTATATTGATATATGAATAATGACATACTAAATGCCCATATTTAAAATTTTTAACAATTTTTTTTTCATTTTGGTGCCGTATCTTTAAATTTTTCCATTTTTTGGCCAAGTGCTTACATTTTCTTGTTAACAAAATAAATGTCCATTAAATATTATTTAATGAAGATACTGAATTATATATATTGTTGAAAATACAAGCACTAATTTGTCAAATTAAAAAAATGAGATACTAAACTGTTAAAAATTCAAAGTACGATACTTGATCTGCCATTGTTCATAGAAATCTTTGATGTTTTGTGGATATACATATAATTTTAAATTTTCAAAGGTTCTATAAATTTAACATTTCTGAACTTAGATAAATTAATAAATGATTATAAAAAATTTATTAAATTTTAAGCTTGGTGCGGAGAAACCTATCAAATTTATGTAAGTGTAATTGTGATAGGTAGGCCACGCACTAGTGGACCCATCACAACAATAGATATGTATTAATTAATAAAATAATATATTTATTTTATTGTTATGACTTTCTCTAGAAGTTAAAAAGATGTGTAACATCTTTTGTGAGCCATGGGATATATATATATATATATATATAATATGAGAAGACTGGAAGAAAAGAGAAAAAAATTATAACAATAGCAAGACGAGAAGAAAAATTTAGAAAGTTTAGTAAGAGCTTTGGATGAGCTCTTGAATTCCTTTGGAGTTAAAATTTTTGCATGTTGTTCTTGGTTGTGTTAACTACACGTTGGTGTAGGCAGTTTGTGGTTTTACCTTGTTCGTTGCATGGGTTGAGATACTTTTATGGGTTTTTATTATACTGTTATCCATCATTGTTTGTGAAGATTTAATGATTGTTGATCCATAATTTGTTAGGAGAAACTTATATTGATATATCCATTATTTTTAGAATTGTGGAGATATTTACTGAACTAATCTGTGGTTTTTTTCCACACACCGGGTTTTTCATTATTAAAATTCTAGTATCTACTTATTTTGTTTTGTTTAAATATTTTATTTGTTGTTTGCTATTTTGTAGAGCTATATTAAGCATATAAGGGGAAAAAAACAAAGAGAGAGAGAGAGATCTTATTTGCTTATGCTACAAAGTGAATATAAGCTGTGGTGCACGTGGGGATCCTTTTTTTTTTTTTCATTCCCTTCCCAACAAATTGACTATTTGAGTAAATTTTGATTTCAATGCCTTTTTTAATAATCTTTATTCTTGACGGTTTGTCATGTATCTACATCGAAATTAAAATTTAAAAGAATTGTTTGTAATTTTATAAAATAAAGGTTAAAAAAAAAAAAAGAGAAACCACCCGATGAAGATAAGAATATTCTGCTTTCGCATCTGGGTGTTTCCAGCTAACTTCAGAAGAGCCATAATTGCTTGAAAAAGACATCATGCCCAACACTCTTCCTTCCTATATGACCCCCAGGTAACCACATTGATCAGACCTTGCACATTTACTTTTATATATGACCGACCAACAGAACGAATAATAAGTCAAAATATCATGATATTGTAAATAAAAGATACTTCTCTCTTTCTTCTTTGCATTAATTACTGCGAACCTCTCTCATCAACATGTATCTGCATAGTTCCTAACTTCAAGCAAATTGAGGAAAAAAAAAAACTTTTTATTTTAACTAAGGGGAAACATGTTACTATGTCCGAAAGTGTGTAGTTGTTGTCCTTGTTTGTTTTTATTTGTATTTATATAACTGTATGTATCTATATTCTATCAGTATGATTATATATAAGTAGTTAATTTTAATTTTATTCTTTTTTCATTTGTTTTTTAACAAATACTCAACACCAAATAAATATGAAATACATGAAAAGAGGGTAAACCAAACAGACCTGCACTAAATGTACGAAAATGGAATCCAGATGTGCGTACGACCTTTCTATCTTTTCGGTGATAGTTTTCATTTTATATGCTTACATATCTCTTTTTAACGGTGTTACTTGCGTCCAGTCATCTTACCAAAACTTCTAGAGAAGTCCCTTCTAGAGCTACCATGTATACCATTTTATTTCGTGACTTACAACTTTTGAAACACTATAAGATCTATAATACCTACAACTCTATTACTAATCTACAACTTTTGAAATATTTCAAAACCTGCAACACCTATTATTTTGTTATTGATCTATAACTTTTGAACATTACAAGACCTACAATACCTACAACTTTCTTACTAATATACAACTTTCGAAACATAACATAACTTATCATACCTACAATTTTATTACTTAATCTATAATTTTTTGAAAATAACATGACTTACCACATCTACCACTTTATTATTTGACCTACAACTTAGGGAAATAATACAACTTACAACACGTACAGCTTTATTACTAACTTACGGCTTTATGAAAATAACATCACCTATCATATCTGTCACTTTATTACTAGACTTACAACTTTAGAAAATAACAAACCTACAACACCTACAACTTTGTTACTGACCTATAACTTTCAGAATATAATATGACCTATCATACCTATGACTTTATTACCTGACCTACAACTTTTCGAAAATAACAAGACCTACAACACCTACAACTTTGTTACTGACCTATAACTTTCAGAATATAATATGACCTATCATACATATGACTTTATTACCTGACCTACAACTTTTCGAAAATAACACGACCTACAACACCGATAACTTTGTTACTTACCTACAACATTATGAAAATAGCATGACCTACCGCATCTACTATTTTATTACTTGATCTACAACTTTGCGAAAATAACGACACCTATAACACTTACAACTTTGTCACTAACCTATAATTTTTGGAATATAACATGATCTACCGTACCTACAACTTTGTTACTGACCTATAACTTTCCAAAAATAACATGAGCCACCACACCTACTACTTTATTACTTAACCTACAACTTTTCGAAAATAACAACACCTACAACACTTACAACTTTTTTATTGATCTATAACTTTTCAAAAATAACATGACTTATCGCATCTACCACTTTATTACTTAACCTACAAATTTCGAAAATAACAAGATCTACAACACATATAACTTTGTTGCTGACCTACAACTTTCGAAACATAATATGACCTGCCATACTTACAACTTTATTACTTAACTTATAACTTTTCTAAAATAACATGACCTACCATACCTGCCACTTTATTATTTAACCTACAACTTTTCGAAAATAACAACACCTACAACTTTGTACTAACCTAGAAGTTTCGGAGCATAACATGACCTACCATCCCTATAACTTTATTACTTGACCTACAAATTTTGATGCATAACATGATCTATCACACCTACAACTTTATTACTTGACCTACCACTTTTCGAAAATAACATGACCTACAACACCCATTACTTTATTACTTTACCTACCACTTTTTAAAAATAACATGACATACTGCACCTACAACTTTATTATATGACTTATCATTTTCCGAAAATAACATGACCTACCATACCTACAACTTTATTACATAACCTACAACATCAAAAAGTGGTAGGTAAGTAAGAAAGTTGTGGGTATTGTAGGTAACTTTTTTATTGGTTTACCCAATCACAACTTCCTTAGAAGTCTCTAAAAGCGACTTGACACAAGTTTTACTACCTTTTAAGGCTTCTTTAGTACCATAAGGAAAAATGCAAGTTTAATCTCTAACGATTATTCTGTAAACAAATTAATATTTATAATGGAAATTTACGTCTTAAGAATATTGTTCCTATGAAATTTTGTATAGTACCAAACACATTATAACTAATTAGGGGTGGTCACGTGGCTGCCCCTCTCTTCTAAGCTCTTTTGTTGTTGTTTACCACATTATTTTCGCATATCCATCATTATCGATCTAAAGAGTTACCACCTCTAACATCATATTTAAGTTATATTCTATTATTTCGGTCATCAATGATAATCCAAACAATTTGAAAAGCTTCAAGATCAAACAAATATTATTTTGTCGGTAATTTTAGAATAAGTAGATTTTTTATGTATTTGTTATTTAAAATTTTTACTTTGTTTTTATCCATTATATGAGATCTTGTCATCGATTTTATGGAATTTAGTCTACTAGATAGTTAGTTGAGTTGTATTTTCTTGGGAATTTCTATCCTCTATATGGGACAATTTGCCATCTCCTGCGGTTCGAAGAAGACTTAGCTGTTAGTTAGTACCCCTATTGATTTCGGGGTGGACCCTTTTACTCTATTTTATTATATATGCTTAGCGAAACTGTAAAAGATATGTGTCCATTTATATGGTTGGATAATTGTACCCCAAACTTTTCATGTGTCGTTTTCTAGTATCAATGATTGTAATCGATGTAATTTTTTTTCTAATGAATGAAATTCATCTTCGAGCCAAAAAAAATAAAAAAAGTTCTTCCTATTTTTATCTTGGCCAATAAATACTTGCCACAAATTTATAAAGCAATAATAATTGTTTTTTTTTTTATTTTAGGGATTTTTTATTTTTTAAATTTATTTAACACATAATAATATTTATTTACTGGGACATGATGGAGATATGATCCCCAGAATAGCCAATATTTATCTATAAATGATGAAAATTTGCTATCTCAAGAATATTATTCTTATTCTATCCCAATCAATGAATACTTATGTCATGTTTATAAAGTAATAACAATTGTTTACTTTATTTTATATATGTTTTTATCTTTTAAATTTATTTAACACGTAACAACTATATTTACTGAATGGAGACACCATCCTAGGACATCACATAGATGGATGTATGTACAAAACGTATTTTGCTTCCAACAGAGAGAGTTGATTTAAATCGACAACATCCTAGTACAAACCCGTATCAATATGCTAACAAAGCAACAAGCGGCTAATACATAATTTTGGGACCGTAACACCTATGATCTCGAGCTTTCCGGAAATCACTCCCATTTGTTCAGATCATACAGAACCCCCAATTTGTTAGATTTGACTAGTTGTATCCCCGATGGCCGAAAAGAAAAAAGAAGAAAAGACCAGTTTGTATCTCCTTTTCATATCAATATCTACACTTTTTGTTATTTAATTTAAATAACTATTTTTATGTACATAATTCATAAGTTATTAATAGGATATAGTTTATGCTGGAGTATCCGAAAAACAGGGCGGGGGAAAAAAATCTACTCTTCTCATCCCATGTTTCCGAGAAAGATAGAGAGAGATCTAGGGTTGGCTTGGCTATGACCCACTTTGTCCAAAAAATTAATAAGTATTACTTAAATTTTAATATTATATGATAGTAATTGGTATTTTCTGAACATATATGTTTACACGCATATATATATAATATATAACATTGTTTAATACACGTTTTTTATTCACACTAGCTGGCTTAATTAAATTGTCAGCCACATGAGTAGCTAAAATTAAGATAATAATATTTCAAAGAGACAAAATTAGTAATAAAACCTAGTAAAATGTAAACCTGCAGTAAGCAACAAAAACTTCTTTATTATTTCACCAAAATGAGTACAAATAAATAATAAATACATACATGACAGCTCTAGACCACCCAATTTTTTTCCTTCTCTTTCACTTCATGGCCGCTCTTTTTCTTTTGCAAAGTCCTAGAGGACAAGGACGAATCCGCGAACCGAACCGAAAACGAACGGGAAATATTTTCAGGGACATCCCATGTAAGTCCCTGATCAAAATTCTGGGAATAGGTGTAGATATCATAAGGTACATGATCCTCGTTGGATTGAGAAGACTCAAACATCTTCCTTCTCTCTTTTTTCAATTTCATCCATATGTCTCTCCACTTGTGCTTTTTGGGTCCGCCGAAATTATTAGATGCTAAACTTGTTGAAGAAGCTGTTCTTGTATCATCGTATTGATGACCCAATTGGAAAGCTTCGATTTGCCCTCCTGAGCAGCACCAGCTTCGGATGTCCATTTTGGAAGTAGTAATGATCATAGGTTAGAGAGAAGACAACCTAGGATAAAAATATAAAGAATGAGAAGTGCACGAGATGATGTAAATATTATTAAATTACAAGTTATGGAAGATGTGATAGATCTATGAAGAGAGTAAGTATATAAGTCTCAGTTGGGTCCAAGCCCAAGTGGAAAGGAGACTGGTCCACGGTGGGTCAAGGGTTTTGTAATTTAATAGCGATATTACAAATGGAAATCAAATCACGCAAGGGAATCTTTGGCAAGGAAGAAAAAAGAACTATGGTTGGGAATCAAGCTTAATTAATACCTGACATTCTTGTTTTTTTTTTTTTTTTTTCCCTTTCCTTATATTTCAATTTTTAATGTTTCAACTTCCGATTTTCATTCTAAGGATACTTCAACCCTTAGTTGCAAAAGAGATATGATCATTTCAACCCTTAGTTGCAAAAGAGATATGATCATTTTAAATTAGATCTTTAGATTCCATTTTTTAAATTGTTTTGTTAGGATTTTCTATCGTGTATTAAAATGTGATTGTTTTCAATTTATACAAGATTTGAATTGGAATGATAAGCTTAGTAAATATAAAAAATGGAGATAGGAGAGTGTGAAAACGTCCAAGGTTAAAATAATAAAATAAATTAATTTTAACAATAAACCCACAAAATGGATAGGAAGGAGGGCATTTTAAAAAGATTTCATTATATCATTATAGATATCTATTATTATTGAGCGGATTTTTCATTTGGTGTAAAAATTGGTACAATAAGATAAGGATAAAAAAAATTATGTAATAAAAATAGTAATAGTTATTTTATTTAACAGTTACTAGATAGCCCGTTATTATTATTTTTTTTTTCACATGCATTGCATGTGTCATCATCCGCTATTATTATATAATGAAAAAAAAATCATTATACTAGAAAAAGAATAACAATATCTTCAGTATATAGAAAAGTAAATCCTATGGCCATCATCCACCAACACTACGTTTTTGGTTTACGAATAATAGATTTCAAATTTAAGAAAACAATAGGCTTTAACAAATTGATGTGAGTCAATTCAATTCTAGGTTCCAATTTTATCAAAAGACTAGTATCACAAGGAATAGAAGTTATCAATAGAAATACATAAAAGTTCTAAAGTAAATTAGTAATCAGATTCCCACGATTTATTCATAAAATTAACAGAATGTTGAGTTAGATTTTTTATTTTTTATTTTTTATGGATTGTGACCTGAAGAATTGTAGAATTAACTCATACAGGGGCTTACACTGTAAATTTGATTAGGATTCCTAGATAAATTGCAATTGAACAAATTGAACAAATTTGATTAGGATTCCTAGATAAATCCAAATCAGAAAAAAATAATATAAGTTGGTTTGCTGTTCTTTTTTTTTTTTTTTTTTTCCAAGTTATTTCCCAAGTAAGATAAATAGTGGGATCACAATTTTATTGGGGTGTAAGTGTTCAATTTTTTAAATAAGAGACATCGGTGTAATATATATAATTTAGAGGAATGTTGCCTCATTTTACCCAAAAAAAAAAAAAAGAAAAGAAAAATTGCTACGAATTATATAATTCTAATCGGGATTTATATATATTTCAATTGGAGAATCTTTAGTTAATCCATTCAAGGAATTAGCAAGAATAGAAAGCAAGAGAAAACCGACCTCCATAAAGATCAGTCGACTGCTCCCACCTCTCAACCGACCAATAATCCTCCCCTTCTGAAACAGATTGACCCTTTTTCATCTCTACGACTCAATTAGTCACCCCTAATTTAAAAAAGCTAGTAAGTACCTAAGGGAAAAGAAATTAGAGACTAGGGAAAACTCAATTGAATAAAATCAATTGAAGGAGTAATAATATGAATTTTTTATTTATTATAGTTATAAGAAGTAGGAAATACGAGAAAAGGAAAAAAATAAAATAATAATAATAAAGACAGCTTATAAAATACATGGGTGAGTGACATCTTTCTATTGCTGTATTGTACATGTTATGGTTGTCAATTTCTTCCGTATATATTTGCTACATAATGTGTAAATGCATGTATTAATGTAAAATAATTTGTTTGGATTGTCTGATTTTTCTCTGCATCATACATGAATTATATCTTTATTAGATTTGTATTTGTAACTTATCTATATCATATCTGTATCTATATACTTTTGGTTTGTTTATGAATAAAACTATTAGGTTACCATTTATATTAGTTTTTTGATAAACATCTGTTTGGAAATGATTATAATGTCAAAATTTTTTGATGAAAACGAATTAAGAGGCTTGGAATGACTACAGGTGATAACATTGAATGGCATATAGGCCAATGCTTTCAAAATCTGGATTTTAAAAATTCAATGGATTAACATTTAAAAAAAAAATTGAATCCGGAAGCACTATGTATCCATATTTGCAAAACCGAACTTTAGGAAGTACTATGGATTCACATTTTTAAAATCAGGCTCCAGGAGAACCATGCGTTCATATTCTTAAAATCGGTCCCTGAGGAAGTGTTCACAATTGATTATTGAGAGTTTGGAGGACTCACCAATTCTTAGGAGGATAAGTCTTCACTTCTTTAAGGGACATATAGGTCCACATCTTCGGATGATGAACTCTAGGGGTCAATTCTTTAGAATCATTGGATGGTCCTATATAGCCTATTATGAATAAGTAATTAAATGGTTTTCTTTTTTCTTGCAAGTAATTAAATGAATTTATATGTGTAATTGTTTTTTATGATTGCTGCAATTATTATGCTAAGTAATCAAATGATGTGACATATCCATTGTCCTAATTGCCATTTATCGAGTTTTTCACGTTTCATTTGAGGAGACTTTTTTTTCCCTCTTGGGGTAATCATCAAACGGATATGACAAAATTTAGAAAGGTATAATCAAGCTTCCTATATTATAAGACGGGTAAATTATATCGAAAAATCATAATATTT
Source organism: Combretum micranthum (assembly GCA_024138025.1). Classification (NCBI taxonomy): domain Eukaryota; kingdom Viridiplantae; phylum Streptophyta; class Magnoliopsida; order Myrtales; family Combretaceae; genus Combretum; species Combretum micranthum. The sequence goes on from JAMXBD010003802.1 coordinate 62,309, forward strand.
AGAATAAATTTATTTGAGGTCACAACATTTCTAATGGTTCATTTAAGATCATAACGTTTAAGAAAGTGGGTCAATTGAGGTTGCTATCAACACTTGTCACAACGTACATGGATCTTTTGAATTTTAATTCAATTTTTTTGTTGTTGACACGTATCAATAGTGATCTTAATTGACCAACTTTTCTAAATGTTATAGCCTCAAATAAACTTATCTTATACATTATGACATTCTAGTGTAATCTATACATTATAAAATCTAAAGGGTTAACATAGTAAATAGGCTCAAGCTTGCAAAGGCGAGTTCACAAGCACACAAACTTGACACAACAGGGAAAAAAAAAAAAAAAGGAAGGAACAAGCACAAGCAAGTTGGCACATGTCATTGGCATGCTAAGGACATGAGTTTGATAGATTGCCTAGGGGCAAGAACGCAAGTGGGATGGTAGTGGTTTCCTACTAATGAATAAAATTTAATATCTTCTATTTTTTTTTGACAAAAATAAAAACATAAATGGCAATTATTATAGGGAAAAATAAAAAGGAAAGGGGTCTTTAAGTTATATTAGGTCACTAATTAATAGTGTCTAAATGGAAACCAGATTGCCAACTGGCAAAAGCTTCCATCACGGAATGAATGAAAACATCCTCCATCATAAGGGAGAGGAAGGGCATAGTATAGAAAGACCCCTAAATATCGCATCTTGATTTGTGCTTGTCATAGAGAGTGGTCATGTAGCTAGTGGTGGTGTCTGGTAAAAGCTCTAAGCAACTAGATCGTATACAAAGACATCATTGGAAATCTCATGCATGTACATGGAGGCCAAAAGGTTAGGCTTCCCCATTTGATTTATTAGAAAAGTGAACTCTCATGAAGGGCTAAGAAATATACCACCAAAACACCTGAAGTGGTCATAGTTATTTAGGTTAGGCACATTGTAAGACAAGTTATATTGACTAATTTATTATTGTAAGTAATAACCACACAAAAATTGTGGAATTACGGAAAGGGAGTGAAAGATGAGTGTCTACCTGGAAATAGTCGCAAAGCAAGAAGATACGTGGCTATGTAGAGAAATTCACAACATAACAACAAACGTGGCCATGTTGGCTACCAACGTAGCATTATCAACATATAGCATGGCCATGCCATTTTTTCTTTTACAACTTTTCCTCATTGGGCAAAATGTGCCTATTTTGGACACAACATGGCCATGTATAAAGCAATGTGACCATGTTATTTCCTGCCTATGTATAATTTTGTGGGGTAGGAAATAAGATGTGTGTACTATAATTCTTGAAGTATGTCCATGTTGGTTAATAAAATGGAAAATTCTTCATTGTCATGGTTACGTTCCTTCCCTTCAACTAATATAATAGGCAGGAGAATATTTAACTTGATGTGGCTATGTTGTATGTGACATGGCCATTTCAAAAGTAGAATTGGACATGTTAACACAACCTTATCATCATCGTCGTCGTCGTCGTCATCTACTATTGGCTACCAATGTGAAATTTGAGCATTTAGCACTAATGTAGCCACAATTATGTGGCCATATTGGTGCATAATGGTCAAATTAAAGTGCTATTGTCTATATAAGTGGGTAACCAACATGCCTACATTCATCTCAAACTTGTATTCCTTTCCGCAAGGATACTCGTCTTAATCTCCTATATAAGTCCTTCATAAACAAAACTACCCTCCATGAAACCATGGAAGGTAAGAAAGTTTCCACCATCAACATTCTAAATGTTATTGAGAATGTCGCCATTCTCTTACTCCACCATTGCCTAATCCTCCACATCTACGTCATAATAAAATACACTTTTCTTTTGACTCCATGAGGGAACAAATTTGAATCCAAATATTGTAGTCTTTCCATTCTTTTGGAAAAAGACTATGATTTTGAATTGTTAAATGTTGTCTATGGTTTTACCGATGCTCTTTGAAGCACCAATTTACTCCCATTGGTGTAGCTTTTGAACGAGACATATGTTGACCCTTTTGAATATTCTATTCCAATGCTACAACAAATAAGGTCATTGATGAAGATGTTGTCGTTTCGTGGTGAGATACTACATGGAAATCAAATTTCTTCTCAACATATATCTTTAACATCATAATCCAAATCACACCAAATTACTTAAGAAACCTATTGGGATTAAGTGATCGTGTAAGGATGCACAAAATTTAGGATATGGATATGCTTTCCATCAAGTTTGTGGCTAATCGGTGTGTTTAGGTGAGAGTCAATCGGACCACTTAAAGCATATAAAACAACATGACGTCACCATGGTAAGTAGGATATTTCACGACTTGATCATGTATAATATTTATCCAAGGAAAAATACGAATCATGTGTCTAAAGAGGATATCTTCCTTGTAGGTACATTATTGTAGCATACACCTATAGATATTGGCTATGTGGTTGTGCATTGCTTCCACCACTCACTTGGAAGAAAGGATGCCCATTTTTCCTATGGAACGCTCATCATCGTTATTTTCAAAACATAGGGTTTCGACATGCTCGACAATGCAATAGTGAAAGAAACGGGGAATTCATGCGTCCAGCATTGAAAAGAAGTTAGAATTTATGTTTGGTCCACAAACCAATCATATTATAGACATAACATCAATATTACAAACCAATCAATATTATAGACATAATGGTAAAAAAAAAAAAAAAAAGATCAAGGACATCGCCAACAAGAACTATAAGAGAAGGACAAGGCAACAGGAGCTGAACTTAAGAGGTTTTGGCTTGCCATGTCATTCGATTGAAGAACAGGGGCAATGACAACCACATCCACAAATAATGGAGCACTTGAACTGAATTATTGCCTTGCAACGGAAACAAAGGGAAATGATCAGAACTATTCATGATTGCCAGGAGTCTCTCTATTCTCATATGGACCAAATTTTCATGAATTAATATGAGTACTTTCACTAGATAGGCGACCAAATGGGATGTCCACTACCATCATATTATCTCTCCAGTGGCGTTGTTGATTATGACAATCAATTGTTGCATTCACATTTTTTCTTTTCACATGAACTAGATATGTTTACTTTTCCTATTTTAATTTCATATTTTAAATGTAGTGTTTTTGAATATTATTGTCAAGTGATTAGTGAACATAATTATTTTTTTGTTCTTCGTTTAGTTTTCATTAATACTAAATGTAAAATTTGATCATTATTTTTATGTCATAAATTTCTCAAGTTAATTTTCATAGTTTATAATTTGATAACCACAAAAGAAATATGCAAGTTGGGAGAAAAAAAAAAAAGACACACATATATTATGTGAAACAAAGTCAATTAATGACATGACAAGCAATAAAAAAGAAGAACACAGGCAGCGAAAATACACGCCATGCAAAATATGTAAAATTTGGCAAGAAGACATCACATCATGACACGGTCGTCATCTCATTCGAAGGGTCAGCCGGGGGTAGCCAATAGGCTCAGGGTGCATTCTATTGTCTATGGCGAGCAGATAATTGGTGTGCCTTTCAGTGAACCACACATCCCATTTTATTCGTGCAAATGTTTCTCTCTCCCTACTTTTTTTTTTTCAGTTTCTCCTTCAAAGAAAAAAAAAAAAAAAAAAAAGTTGTCCGTGGCTTTATAAGCAAGCGTTTTGAGGAGTTTATTGAAAATTTTGACATAAAAATTTAACTTTCGAAACACGTTTTACGGGTATAATAACTACAAAGAGTAATTTTAAGGTCACTACATTTGGTGATATATATATATTAGTGGATGTTGCACTTGTGTGACAAATTAATAAATCCATGAAAAATCTTAAATTTTTTTTTATCATTAAATATTAATTTTCAACAATATTTTTTAGATTTTAAATTTAATGTTATTAATTTTCTTATTTCACAATAAATGCAAAATTTTAAAAGTGAAAAGATAAGGAAAGTAGTTATGGTTTGAAAGGATTAGGATGGGATAGTTTATATTTAAAAAAAAAATTAAAAGTCTAAATACACCAAAGTAGATGCTTTGGCTTTAATAATATAGATATGTATATGTATATAGATACTAGGGAAAGTTTTATGGTCCTATAAATTTTTTTTAATAGAATTAGTCTCATCATTTATATAATGATTCATATTCATAATTGCACAGATAAAATATTTAATATATAAATTATTATACTTATTTTAACGGTTAGAAGTACCATACATATAATTATATATATTTATTGTATGAAATGCATTATTCTTTACTTTTAAACGACAACAAATGTAAGAAGTGCAGTTTATGATGCACCATTTGAAATGCTTTAAAATAGCAACTATTCTACACACCAATTTCTATTTTTATTATTTCATGATGAATTATTCAATGAAATATTCTTCACATTGTATGCATGACCTTTTTTTTTTTTTTTTAGGCATTTATAATCGAAAATTTTCGTTAGACCTAATTGGTGAATCAGACTTAATGAAAAGAATAATTTTGGAAAAAAATTATCATTCTGTTATTTTTCTTCACATTTCACACCTTTGAAATATATAATACATCTATTATTATATTTTGATTTAATGATTAGATGATTAACTATATGATATGGCCCAGTAATGATACTATAGAATTGTCCACCTTCTTAGGATCGCCCATGAGTTCTAAATCTTCTAATAACTTTATATAAATGCAATTATAGTATATTGGGAATGTAAGAGGTTGAACCATTAAATCTCATAATCATATAATTATAAGCTTGAAGAATTATATGCAGTGACTTGCCATTAGGAAACAATAGTGTCAAATTCCTTTTCTCCACTTGTCTATCTCTTATTATTTGGTATTTATTAATCTATAACTATACATTAAATTAGATTCTTAACAATACTGCGTCGGAACAATCCTTGTTCCAACATCCATCCATTTTTTACTTTTTATTTTTGGCCAGAGCATCCATTCCATGTTAATGTATTGCTTTTTATATATGAAGCTAAGAGTGCCAGGAGGTTTTTTTCACATATAAAGTTTACTAACCTAGGATGTTTTTCACGCCTCAATATATCAGATATTGCAGTTAATTAAATCAAGGGTAGATTATAAATATATACTATCTTGTTCTGCACTAAACTTGTGTTTTTAAAACAAAATGTTTGGATCTTTAAATTTTAATGGAAAGCTTTCCTTTCTTTTCTTCTTCTTCTTTTGCACTATGATTTCATCCTCAATTTTATGTATATTTTCATTTATTTCAATTTGTTTTTACTATTTTATCTAATGATAAACCATCAAAATAATATTAAAAATCCTTTCTTTGAAAAATTAGGATATAAATATATATATATATATTTTTTGCCATTAAAATGGAAAGAAAATTTCGAATTTAATCCCTTTTACTTGAGATGTTAGGGTTATTTTAAATATTTATTTTCAAAAGGAATAAATAGAATGTTGTGGACCGAGTGTGTACGGAACTTCCACATTTTCCGTTTTATGTGGATCACATTCTATGGTTTAATTTTTAATAACAGAGGCACGTGAAACAGTGTACTTTTCTACTTTAAATCTTTTCGTGGTGGTCTTAGGTCTTGTTCTTTTATATTTTGTAGTTTCCTTCCTCATTCCGAGCGCAGAAAGCGATATGCAGAACGTGCCCAGAAGCCATGTGATCATGGGTCAAGTACTGCTTTTGGTGTTGAATAGAGGTATCTTTTCAGATTTCTGAGGAACAAACCAGCGATAACGTATGAATCATTATTTAAATGTTTATTTCTTTTAAATTTATACTAATTATAGTTTGAAGTTGTTAAGTATTATATTTCATAAATTTTCTGATGTCAAATTTGATACGAGAAATTTAAAATAATTAAATCTGTTAAGCCAAGTAGAACTTTTTATTCGTTAAGATTACTACTTCTATTATTTTTATGAAAGACGATTTGGCAAATAATTATCGGTCAAAAAGTGTAGCCGGGTATATCATTACAAATCAACAGTTTTGATATCATCCCTAGATTAAGCAAAAAGGCCTGATGCACAATTTCACAACAGAGAAAAGGGAACAGCCTGTAATGATATACTAATGCTCTGTTTGGTACGGTGGAAATAAAAAGGGATGATTAAGGAAGGGAGAAAATGGGATGGATTGAATTACATTCTCTTATTCATTTTGAGAGAAAAGATAAAAAGAGAGAAAATAGATGTAATATTTTTCTTAGGTCTCATTATTTTTTTGTTCCCTCCAAAATGAAGAGAGTTGGAAGGAAAAGAGATTTTTTTAAAAAATTACTCTTGTATCCTTCTTTTTAAAATTATTACGTAAAAGTAATTTACTATTTATTGTATTTTATGTTTTATTATAATTAAGATTCCATTCATTTTCCTTCTCTTCATTATCCAATATATAAAAGGATTCAAATTGTCTAATTGTTCATTCTCACTACTTTCTTTCCTTCTATAATATTTTCTTCTAATTCATTCCATCATGCTAAACAAAATGTAAAAATATTATGGGAATCAATATTTTTTGTTGTTGCCATTGCCAATATAATGGTTCTCTATAAGCAACATTTAAGCGAAAAAGCTCGTGTGTGTGTATTTTACGCATTCAATATCTGAGCATTTTGAGTGAGCTCGTTCGGCTGATGACTATGGCTATGCGGCATGATGGAATATGCGGGAAGGACGTTCTATAACATGCCTCTTTATTCTAAAATGAGAATTATTATGAACCACTATCCAGTGACACAGATGGGTTTATTTCCGTGGATCGACAGTGATCATCATTAATCACCTTCCCCATTCGAACTAATTGGGGGCCACAAATTTTATTTATTTATTTATGGAGGCATCTAAGACAGTTGATTACTTATGTGTGCATATCCTAGGAAGAACCGTAAGAGAAGAAATCATCAAACTCTATCTCTTACTTGTATGGACATAACAAAAGATCAAATTAAATAGATTCGATCGTTCTTAATCTATTCTTATCGAATAAGTGTTTTTATTTCTTGTGATAATACTATAGCAAAATTTCTACGTTATTTTCAGTTTTATCAATATATAAAATGCCCCTAATTGTAGAGAGCAGCCTTTTTATTTTACAGATGTTGTGGAGGCTAGGAATGCAATCGGGACGGGTATGCTAAAACCCAAACCCGAACCGGATACCCAATAGGATTCCCAAAACCTATCCCAAACCCTATAGGATTTTTGTCCATGAACCTAAAACCTGCTAGACAAACCCTATAGGTAACCCGAATCCGAATCCGAAACCCGATATAAAATTAGAATCATTATACAATAAATATTTAAAAACGTCATTATAATTTTTTTTCATATTTTTCTATTTTCGATCTATTCCCAATTTATAGGCTAAGAAAAAAAACTTATTATTACTCATGCAATCCTTTTTATAAAATCCCAACCATTTTCATGGGAAGAAAATCATTGAATGAAATAGTACGACAATGGGAGTGAGAGGCTTAAATTTGAGGAGAGTGAGCTAGGACCAAGATTGAAAGTAAAGACCATAGAGTATTAGTCTATTGTCCAAGGGTTTTTTACTTTTTCTAAATGATTTTATAAAAAAGAAAAAAATAGCTTCACAATTAATGAAGTACAGTTGGTTAATTTCAGAGACCGAGGCTAAACATAATATATATTTATATATTTAAACGGGTTCGGGTTTTCCAACGGGTTTTATACTTGTCTCAAAACCTATCCCAAAACCCTATAAGGTTTTATTATTGATCCCAAAACCCATCCCAAAACCCATCTCAAAACCCTATAGGGTTTTATTATTGATCCCAAAACCCATCCCAAACCCTATAGGCTATTTATCGAGTTGGGCAGATCGGGTATCCTATAAAAACCCGCCCACTTGCATCCCTAGTGAAGGCTAAAACAAACCATCTAATAGCATCTAGATGGATGGGTGAGATTAAACACTTTCATTGACTGGTATTTCATTCTTAAGGATCAAATAGCTAGCATTTATCTCTTCTTTTCTTAAATGGGCATGGATTTTGGATATGAGTTTAGGATGTTATATAAAAGATGCCCCAATTCTCTTATAAAATAGTGCATCTTTATTATAAAAAAGCTTATGACCTATTTTAATCCACGTAAGACCTATCAGAGTCCAAGGAAGCTCAAATTAACCCAAAAGGATTTTTTCAAATCCACTTTTTGTGTGTGATAAAGTCAAATAAGGCCAAGAGCATAAAAAACTAGTTCAATAATCTTTATTGAGAGTCTATCAAATCAAATTTTTCTAAGGTATCCATGTTTAGATTCAGTTTTCTACACCTTGTCACCAACATAAAAGATTGGTTGGAGGTATTAAATTGGATTTTGATTCTAGTTAACAAAATTACCCTCTACATCATCATTAGGATGATGGAAATGGTAGCAGTTTAAAGGTAATGATGAAGGTGGAGGTAGTAATGGAGCAAATGGTGATTATACATATCCGACATGACAATTTTTGTTTAGGATAATATTTTATAGGGTTTTAGGATAGGTTAGAGGTATGATTATAAAATCCTATAGGGTTTATGATTAATTTCAGAAAAATAATCTGGTGAGAAACTCCACTGAATGAAAAATAATAAGATGATATAGTAATAATACCTATAGCACACCATATAAAGGATATGGGACAATCATTTATTCTTTTTTTTTTCTCCTTAAAAAAACATTAACGAACAATGTTTATTCTCTCTTACAATCACCTTTTTAGTTGTTACCATCCATCATTATCTTTTGTCTCATTTACACTATCACCATTATATGGAACTCAATCTGCATGACTGGATAATTAATTACCCTATTGGGTTTTAAATTCGCAACAGATTTGATTTTAAGACCTTACATGATTTTAGGCTTAATTTTCGAAAACCTACAAGATATTTGAGTGGGTTCGAGTCTTGTAAAATCAATCTTGAACCAATGTCAATTGCATCTCTATATATGTCACCAAATATAGGTGTTACAATATTTTTATATAACTTCACTCAATAAAATATATATATATATATATATATATAATAACACAAGTAAACAATGAAATCATTTCTTCTCACGATATATATACACACTACTAGGTAATGGTTATTTCCAATTGATAGATTTTTTATTTATATCTTCCATTATTCAAGCTAAACTAGGTCGATCCAACCATTGTCACAATAAGAGAAAAATAGCATATTGGTATGTTACATTTGATATGTGAGAATTGATCTAGAATGGAATCACAATTTCGATTTCCATCCCATTCCTTTCCTTATGTTTAATTCACTTTTACAAGTCGGAATCGAGAATCAATAATTCTAACTTTGAAAGGAAATTCAATTCCACATATATATCATATCACATATGTACAATTTACATGTATTGATAGGGACATTTTTGACAAATACACTTTCTATCCATTCTATTCCATTTCATGTTCATCTCCGATTAACTTTCCATTCCAATCTAATCCAATCTATTTCATTCCTAACGATTTTGGATTCCCTTATATCAAATGTAACACTATATAAATCTAGTTTTTAAAGGTTCAGTATAATTGATGTTGTTTTAACCAAACATTTCACGTGGATTATATAACATATCTATTAAATTGTATGGCATCCTTTTTTTAAGAAGACAAAAGGAAAATTTTATAGCATATGCTGTTTAACCCTTCGTGAAGGGCATAATTTTTTTGTTTCTTTCTTTTTTTTTCCTCCATCCACTATTTATGCTTTCTATAGCCAAAAGCTTTTAAGTAGGGATGAATATGAATAATTATAAGTTTTGCATCTATAATCTTCAATAAGATGAGATCACCTCCACATGGCTCCTCTCTCTCTCTCTCTCTCTCTCATATAACTATAAGTTTAATAAAAACAAAATATTTTAATTTAAGGGAAAATGTCAAACTTTGTATCAAAATTATTCATAAAAGTTTAATTTGGTACCTAAATTTTAAAATAGTCGATTTAATATCCAATTAAACTTTTTCATTGTTATTTTTACCATCCCATTAACACTATTTACTCTATTTCTTTATGTAAAAGAACTAGTCAAAATTTGGCCAAAAAAAAGTAGTCAATGAATGCTAAACGTGTCAAGAGAAATAGTAAAAATTTAATGATATGTTGCCTCTTTCAAGTCAGCAAACATAGCATATAGTATTAAGAAAGTAGTAAAAATAGTCACAATAAGTTTAATTGTGCATTTAATTGATCACTTCAAAGTTTAAGTACTAAATTAAATTTTTATGCAAAATTCAAGTACCAAATTTGACATTTACCCTTAAATAAACACATTACTAAAAATCAAAATAACTCATCTTACTTTTAAAAATTTATAAAATATTCCATCAAATAAAAGATGCAATCACTAATAATTAAATGTCTAATTTCAACAATAAGAACACATACTTCAACAAAAATATGAAAGAGATTTGGAGTGACTTTCGAATAGTTTTTAAGCATATTTTCAAGGGTAAATATCATATTTAGTACCTGAACTTTGCCGATTTGTACAATTGACAACTTGAAATTTGATATTATCGATTTATTACTTAAATTTTGCCCACTTTTGCAACTATCAACCTTGAACTTTGCTAAATTTTACCATCATGTATCTAAACTTTATTCATTTTTTGCAATTAATTATCTCATCAAGTGTTATAAATGAAGTTAAAAATGTTTATAGGTAGTAAATGGATACTTTCAAACTCTATATAGTTAATTTCACAAATTACAAAAAATTTATGTACAAAAAGTGACATTTACCTTATTTTTAAAGACGTGTAGGGGAACTCTCAATAATTCTTTTGAACATAAATTCTTTTGCTTAAAAGATAAAAACCAACGGTTTCTCATTTTGAAATTGATATTCATGATTAATTAGTCCATAGTCATTCATAAACCAGCATCATTAAGTCTACCATTAAGGAAGTCATAATGAGTGTTTTCAATTTCCTTCTTGTGCCCTTTTATCAACACATCAATTACTCGTGTTACTTTTATGTGCTCATAGTTGTGTTTTAGTTGTGCTACTGCAATGCATATATGCTTTTTATTTATTTTTTTTCCCTTATAATTTTGTATAGCTTTTAATGCCTTAAAATGCTGAGTAGAAGGTAGAACTGAAGATTACGCTTTCCCACTTTTATTAGTTAAAAATAAAGTGCTTGCAAAGATAAAAAGGAGACAATTTTCGGACTAAAAGTAGGAAAACTATTAACAAATTTATTTAAGTGAAACAAAAAAATAACATAAAAATTTCAATTCTTGATATCCAAACATAATTTGTCAGTCATCAATTCTATTCACTTCTCTAAATATTTGTCATATTAATACTAGAGCTGTGAAAAAAAACTGACTGAACTATGAATCGAATTAGATCGAATCAAATCAAACCAAAATTTTGATTCTTCTTTGAAATGGTTCGGTTCAGTGAAGAGCAAGCGATTCACAGTTCGGTTTGGGAACCTAAACCAAACTATTTTATATATTTAAAAAAATTAACATATTATTTTTACTCTTAATTCTTTCATTAAAGAATTAATTGTTTTTAAAATTTGTGACTTAGATATATATCATTCATTAAAATAAAATTAGATTTGTCATATTATATTTGAATTGTTATATTATCTGCAAATAAGATAGATTTTATATTTTAGCATCTAGTGTTCTAACTTCTGAATAATTTTTTTCCCTTTGTCTTACTAATTAATCTACTTCTATTATTTAGTTACTTATTGATTTATATAATTAATAATATGTTAGTTAGAAGCATACAACGAATTAAATTTTGTGTCTTATATTAGGATAAAGTCTAGTATACCATTATAGTTCAAAATAATTAAAAAAAACGAGATTAGTCATAATTATAATTTTATAATGGATGAAATCATTTCCTTCCTATAAGTTTTACATATTTATTTAGCAAATGATTAATTTCAAATATCATTTTTTATATTTGCATTAGTGATAAGAAATATGTAATAGAATTTTTGTGATACAATATATTTTTTATTTTATGAATAAAAGTGGTTTGAACAACAAACTGAACTGTACTGAATTACTTTTTTTTTTGTTTGAAAAAATTATGAATTGAACTGTATAGTTAGGTTTGAATTTAAAAGAAAAACCGAATAATGAAATATAGTATGGTTCAGTTCGAAGAGCGAACTAAACCAAACCATACCGTGTACATCCCTAATTAATACTTTGGAGTTGTTTCAAAAAAGAGTGAATCTTCTACATTGTGTGAAAAAAAAAAAGAAAACCATTCCAACTGACATGAATTTTATTAGATCCAATTCACTACTGTAAAAGAATCCACTTCAACGTATATCAACATTTTATGTTTATGTTTTAAATACTAAACTAAACCAATTTTCACAATCATAACCTCCATTAATAGCTCAAGATATAAATATCATTCGTCTTAAGAATCCTTACCACCTGCTGTCTTACCCTTACCAAAACTTCCATCAGTATTAAGTTTCATTTTTCTCAAAAGGGGCAAAATTTATTGTATACTTTGGGAGACATGAAAATGTAGCTGCTGTATAATTTTTTAGACTCAAGTGAGAAATGATGTTAACCTTATTCAATACATTTGCTACTGTTGATTTCACATCCACTTAATGTCACATGCGCAATGGTACCTTAGTAATATTGATGCACCATGTTACAAACTAAAGACCTAGACATTCATATTTATAGATTTGAGCCATCTAGAAGGACACTTATATGCATCTTACAACTAAGACACTCCATAGCGTGGACTATTTAACAGGATCGAAAGATTGATGAGAATAAGAAACATTGTATATATATAGGTCTCTTAAATGTCAACAATACGTAACATACTTAAAGTGCTTAGTTAATACATCATAATTGCAAAACAACTAGTCTCTACAATGACTCATAATGCTACCAACTCATAACTTGACTTTATTTCTAACTCATACCAGCCTCAACATCCATGTGGAGATTGGCCATGGTGATTTTTGTAACCAAGCAAATCTAACCACATTTTAGTGAAATAACCTGATCTTATCACATATCAAGTAATGGATCATGCAAGTCAGTTAACAAGCATGTATAATGCGTCACTCAACCATATGAAACAACTACAAGTTTAGACAACTAGAATATAAACAAGGTATAGATTTTGTTCCTCTCAACAGGGTTTCAGGAACTAGTCAATTAGTAACCCACGTCCAAGAGAGACTAAGAACAAAGGAAGGAGAAATATTATTCATCCTTTCTTTTCATTTTATATTATAAGTGTTTTATAGCTCAGCTTAACCTTATAACTTAGAAACTCCAGTAAGAATTAGCTATTTCATGTTGACACCACAAGCAACGTTCCTTTAAATGCTTACTTAGTTCTTGTGGAGCCGAGCAAAATAGTGGTAATCTTATGTAGAACCAAGATTTCTTTTCTATTTACTAGAAAAAAACTTAGTATTACCATAGAATTGAAGCGCTAATACATAAGGGATTACTATGTAAATGTAGTTTATGCAATCGTGCAATGCATGTCCATTTAGTTTAGTGTTGTATAGATTTAAGTCCGGTTATTTAGTAACAATAAAAAATTCAGACATTCCTCAACATTGATTACACAATCATTGTCACGCAAGTAGTTACTAGTTTTATTATTGAAGTTTATCAATCATCCAATCACCATATATCACACATCATACTTGATCCCCATGCACATTGCTAGTTACACACACTCACAAAGATATATATATATATATATATTAGAATAGAACAACTATATTATAAGTACATACAATATGAAAATATCAGAGTTACTCACTTGTATATTTTCCTTTCTCGACGAAGTAATCATTGGAAAATCTGATTTTTGACTTATAATTCGTATTGAAATAAGATAAACACACACTAAACATATAACTATAGATAAAGTGTCCATAGGTGTTCATGTGTTCTAGATTTTCTTTTTTGAAAAGTTAAAGATCGTCATCACATTGTAATGATCACAGTCCTGATCTAGGTGGTGACGAAACAGGACAACAAATCATGGGTGTGATCCAGGTGATGATGAGAGAAATTTTATCTCCACTTATATCACAGGCAAGATCACGAGTAAGATATGTATAGATTTTTATTTAGTAAAGATAATAGCTTGTGTCACATTCGTGATATGTGCTGAGATTAAAATTCGAGGAGATCATAGGGTGTATCACGGTTGTGATGGGTATAAGTTTTATTTTCTAAGGAGAAAATAGCCTATGTTACATCCATGATAGGCTTTAGTCTTAGTATAATGAAGATCAAGGTTAAGACAAAAAGACCGTGATTGGTATTATTTTTAATTTCCAAGGAGATCACGGCTATGATTGGTGCTCATCATGATTCCGTACGTATCATGGTCCTAACTAAGGCTGTGATACATGTTGTGTTCCTTAAATGCGACTGTGTTTAGCATTTGAATTTTGTTCTATATTACTCTTACTTGATCACAAGAGCATGTAGTATAGTCTTTCTACTAAATTTGTCAATCCTTTCATTCTTTATACTTCTAGTTCTAATATTACATGATGAAATGCATATGCATGAAGATAGGGTATTTCATTCTTCATTCTAAGATGGTTTTAAGTTTGCCATGCATTCTAATGCATCGCCATGCATTCTAATGCATCGCCATGCATTCTACTACATCTGGAAAGATAATTTGAGGATAGTGAGTATCACCTTAGCTTAAAATGACTTCCTCTTTCCTTCTAGGATTTTGTAGAAGATTCTTGTATATGATTTCTTAGGATTGTTATCTAGTTTTAATTATGGTAACTTGAAGATGTGTTTGAGTGCTTTTGTTGTAGAAGTTGGTGAAGGAGAGAGACAAGATTTACCGTAGAAATGGTGGAAGAAAATAAGGTTTTATTTATTTAAATTTTTATTTGTTGAGAGAGACATTGTAATGATTTTATTAGATATTATTTGTACATCATATTTTAAGAAATCTTGTACTCGTTTTATGAGATGATTATGCCTAGCTAGAGAAGATCTTGAAATTTCGACCACTTCTCTAGTAAGTAAAATAGGGTAGACTGAATTTGGTCAAGAAATGTAATTTTTATCATTTAATGAAGGAGTCTTCGAGAGTATTTGACAAGTTTAACCTTCCCATGTGTTTATACTGTAAGGAAGGTTTCTTAAGGCATTTGAGTTAAATTTTGTTGAAATTTTTAGATTATCAATTGAGATTTTTTACTTATAATATATATAAGACGAATAATATATGATATCAAAAAAATATTGATGGATATATAAACAAATTATTAATTGGTTTAAGACAATAATATTAAGAATAATTTCTAGGTCTCAAATCTAATAAAAGATAATTTAAGGCTAATATCTAGTGTTATATATCTTAGGCGATGAAGTAATATTAGGGTTTTCATCTACCCAATTAGGGTTTAAGGCCCTAAGAGTGAAATTAAGATATGACACTATATAGGTTAAAAAAATTCTCGTTTTGATATTTTCGATACTAAAATCTTGATTTGAACCTTATATTTGTAACTTAGTCTTCGTATCAGGTTCTATCAGGTATATTTTAACTCTAATGATTTATCTCTAAACTATCATTTGCTAACCGATATACTCTAAAAATTTAACAATTCGTACTATACTTGAAAATTAAAGCTACATGGCTATATTTAGCAAAATTTTAACCCTCATCATATAATCTTGTCTTTTATATTTTCTACTATTTAAGGAATTATTTACTCTAACCATTGATAAACTTAATCTTTTACGCTTCTCATGATATAAGTTACTAGTGATAATTGTGTAGCTATTGTGCCATTATCTATTATATACATTATTGAATTTCTTAATTTAAGATAGCAAAAAATCACATGGATTACACTTAACTCATAGTATAAGATCACAACTGATATCTTTTTTCTATTGTTTAGTGAAACAAAGAACCACCCTTCCTCTCTCAAAGCAATGATTTCCCTGTTCTGAATATCCATCAAAATTTAGCATTTTGAGTCTTAAAACTTCTTTATAGGTTTAACAGAAAAAAAAAGAATATAACTAAAGATTGATAACAACTAATAACATTAATAATAGGAAACTTCTAAGGGCTTATTAAATGTTCTATCCAGTCATTCATTTAAGAAAATTTTGAATAAGAATAAAATACCCACAAGTAAGATAAACGGGTAAATTTCACCAGAATGCATCAACGTTTAGGGGTAAGCTTATTTAATATATTAATATTTCACAAAGTGAATCAAATAATGCATTAATATTTTACAAAGTTCATTTAAGGTATCTACATTTCTATTAACTTTCCATTAAGTTTTTAAAATACTTATTAATGGTCAATTATTAATACCATATTTGACTTACTTCGCTAATTATTGATACTTCTTTGTAACCACTTGAAACGTTGATATCTTAAATGAATTTATTTCCAAACGTTGATTTCTCTTTTGAACCACTTGAAACATTAATACCTTAAATGAACTTACTCTCAAATGTTGATAACTTTTAATGTAATTTACCTTAAGATAAATAAATAATCATTTGAGTTGCAAGGAAAAATTGTATGATCTAAAGTCTCTCTTGTGTTTTCCAAGTATAAAAATATCCAAGACCTTGTCAAACTTCTCTTTCTAGGTATATCATGGGTGTTTTGGTAAAGTTAGAGATTAGATACAATGAAATTATACAAAAGGATATATATGCTTTACAATGAGATGGAGATAGTGGCAAATATGTACATAACCAAATGGAATAGAGATGGGTCAATCATAGTTTCTTGATTTTAGTTCTCTTGATGTCATCATGGGTCGGTTTGGAACTAAAACTAGACCCAAACCACTGGTTCTCGATTCTTAAGAATTGCTAGGTCTAACGGTTCAGTTTCGGCTCCTCTAGAACAAAGAACCGTGAAAAAAAAAACAATTAAACAATTTTATTTATTTATTTATTTTTTGCCATCTTACATTACTTGATTTAAGTTAAAAAATTGTAAAACAAACTTTTAACTTGAAATAACATTGAAACTAATAATTATTATTTATAACATATTAGTTAAAAGAAATTTTATGATCGTGCATTTATT
The DNA here is from genome assembly GCA_024138025.1 of Combretum micranthum. NCBI lineage: Eukaryota > Viridiplantae > Streptophyta > Magnoliopsida > Myrtales > Combretaceae > Combretum > Combretum micranthum. Next base: position 79,409 of record JAMXBD010003802.1, read on the forward strand.
TCTATACAATCACTTATACTTTTTTTAGTCGTCATGTTAGTAATGTGGGACTATAAAATAAAATATAAATAAGTCCCATAAACACAAAACAAGTCTCACATTATTAAAAAAGAAAAATCCACTTGGTTAAAATTCTATATACTCATCAACAAATTATTTTAAATATATATTTATCATTTTTGTTATTAATGGAAACACATTAAATATCTTAAGTAGGAAATAAACTTTACTATTCATATGAAAATAATTTAAATATTTTTTTTTCAATTACATTTTTTTATAATTTTCTTTTCTTCCCTTTTCCATTCATTTATTTTTTATTTTTTGGGTGTAGAACTGGCCAGACTTGCCATCCCCGGCCCGATTCCTAGTTGAGGATCTACTGGTAATGAGTCAAGTTGGTTCTTAGTTTGAAATCGACCTGTGATAATGTACAAGTTTCTATCTCAAAGGAAATGGGCCAACAGGAAGAAGTCATCACCTCTGGTAATGAGCTACGTTAATTTTAGGCATTTTCCTTTGTTTAGGCCCTCAAACATGCTTTTTCTTTTTCTTTTTTTTATATATTTTGGGCAGTTTTTATTTTGCTATAACTTCTTGTAGACACTTCAGTTTTATATGACATGTGGAATTTTGTTTTTCTTTTCATGTACTTTGTGTCATTAAGTTTTTTAAACTTTTTTTTTTTATAGTTTTTATGTTCTATTTTTCGTAGCTTTTAAGCTTGCTTATATTTATATGCCCTAGGGCAAAGTAACACTTAGTTATTCAGAAATATTATTTTGTGAGTCAATTTTACTCAATTTCTTCCCAAATTCTCAAATTTATTATATATATGTATTTTTTAATTTGGATGCCATTTATTAGGAATTCTCAAAATCAATAGGTATCTAAAGATCACTTTCTAGCAATTGTACACGATTCAATGATTCGTGATAAAACCCTAATTAACTTCCTGCGTCACTTTATATAAAAAGATTCTATAGAGTTATATGTGAATAACCTACCTAATGTGAGGTAAAAATAAATTTGATCATTATCAATGAAAATATGCATTACCTTCACAAAATTACCATTTATTATTTCCTACCACATATATGCTAACTTTAACCACTTAAATTATAATGATACTGATCCATGGATCTCATTATGTACTTTTGTAGCATTAGGCTCGTCATCTTGTACTCTTTAGAACCAACCAATTGGCATTGTTGAGTTAACCTTAGGAGTAGTAATAGACAATAAATTTGGTATCTAATGAGGTGGAAGCATTAGCAAACAGAACCTGACAAAATGAGATAAAGATTAGTCAGTAACATTTCTATGATTTTAGATTCCTTTTGTAAAGGAAACAAAGCAAAAAAGAAGAAGTAAGCACCTTCCATGCGAGTTACATTGGTTTTAGGTCGAATTCTTTCATTTAGCACTAAAATGAAAATTTTTCTATTTTGGATAGGTTTTAGATGTATTATAACTTTTTATATACATGTTCAATTTGTATATCATATGTGGTGCTTTGTGTTCGTAAGTTTTAGGGCATTTATATTTTTTAGGCAGTTTTTGGGTTTTATTTTTTGTAGCTTCCGAGCTTGGTTATATGTGTACGCTTTAGGGCAAAGAACAATGGTTTTTTTAATCTGTAATACTCATTTTGAGTTGTCTTTGCTCTATTATTTCTAAATTTCGAATTCTTTGCAGATTTTCAAATTTTAGAAGTTTGTGACCTAGGTATTGACAAATAAAAAAATTGTGATAATTTCGTTCCTTTCATTGTGTCAATATCATATAGAGAAAAAACCATAAAAAGGAGAAGTAGTTTTAACCAATGTTGCCAAAACTGAATTGGACTAGTTGGTTCAACTAGAACTAGCCTTAAGTGTAGGTTGGTTCTTACTAGCAGACCTTTTTTAAGTTGAACCAGTCATACCTAAATAACACGAGCAGTTCAACCATGACTCGATTGACCTAACCAGATCGTTCGAGTTGAAATGCACTGCATTAAAAGTTTTAGTTTCTCTCAAGATTAGTTTTGATGATAACAAAAAGATAAATGTTTACTAACAAAATTATTGAGTACGCAGTAAAGACAATCAAATATAATAAAAAGTTTTATGGAAATAACTTTCATGGAAAAATCCAACTCAAAAAGTAACTTAGAAACTATCTGGGAAGTTTTTTCAGGAAGACAATAATACTCAGAAGGTAATTCAGAAAGTTGATCTGCAATACAATAAAGAAAGCTGCTAAACCAGAAAGTAACTCAAAGAGCAATTTACAAGGTTACGAACACAAAGTTGGAAATTGAATTTTCTTTAATTCCTTATAGATTTGAAGACCTAGCACCAAAGTTAAATGTATTTGGGTAATACATTCAAATATGTTCCACTAAGTTGGTTCAAATATCCAGGGGATTCAAGTTTGTATTGGATTAAAAAGAATTAAAAAAATTTTTAACAGCAAGTTCAAGTTAACATGTGCAAGTTTGGATTCGTTTTAGGACATGTTTAAAGAAGATACTAATTTATGAGATGCCTAGAATGTGATTTTACATCGTATCAAGATACGATCCTATTATTGAGGAATTTTGATGAAGATTTGAATTGTAGCATATCAAAAGTTGTTTTACATCAAGATCTGGTTTACATTAACTCAAACTTAAATGTTGAGTCTCATCCAAACAAGATAATGATAAAAAAATTATCTTATCTACATAAATCTGGTAACATGAATTCGAAACAATATCTTTTATCCGTTGGAAAATCGATAAGCGTCATCTAAATCTAAGAAGCAGAATATTAGGAGCTTATCTTATTTATTTCTTTTGAAATACTAACCGATGTAGAAAAATAAGATAAATACAACAGCTGGAGTCTAAGAAAAGAAGTACTGATGTGAAAAAGAAAGAAGCTACTTACTGCTATTCATTTTGAGAACATTCTTGTGTAAAATGCTGCTACTTCAAATTTTCTTTGTTGCAAAAATTTGAGAGGATACTTTAATTGTTCTTTTCTCATTTTGTTTTTGACTATTTTTGTAAAAATTAGATTACAAGTAGACTCTGAGTTCAGAGATAGTTAGCTTTAGCATGAAGTCTGATAGAGTGAATTGAGATACTATTTATAATCATTTTTCTTTGGATATAGTGGAACATACCAGTGTGGAATACCGGGTTCTCGGCTTGGTGCTGGAAGAGAGGACTGACGCTCAAGGCGAAACCTCTATAAATCATTGCACAATCTCTTCTTCCTTACTCTTATTTTATTTTCGTGTTCATTCATTTAATTATTGATTACAAAACAAAATTAAAGCCATACTTCGTTATAATTAATTGGGTAGTGATTAAACTTTTACAAAAGGCAAATTTAATTTTTTGTTTTAAAAAACCAATACACCCCCACACCACCCCACACACACACCCCCTTCCTTTTGGTTACTTTTTGGGACCGACAATTGGTATCAGAGTGGTTCCCTTTTGCTTAATTGAGTGATCCATTTATAATGGCTGGGAACAATATTGCAATCAATAGAGCTCTATATTTTGATGGCACGAATTATTTATATTGGAAGATGCGCATGTTCACATATGTTAAAGCTAATGACTTTGTTTCATAGCAGGGAATTGCATTTGGGGATAACCAAGTAACAATGATTGATGACGCTGGATTCACTGATGCTGAGCTGATGCTTATAAAGAAGAATAATAAGGCTAAGAATTTATTACTTACTACAATAGCTCCATTCGAATTTTATTTGATTTCATCTTGTGAAACAACAAAAGAAATTTCGGATACTTTGTCTGTAATGTATGAAGGAACCGATACTATTAAGGAAACAAAAGTCAATGCTTTGCTTCAATGATACAAGCTATTTAAAATTAAACCTGATGAGAAAATTAAAGATGCATTTAACCATTTTACTACTGTCACTAATGAACTAACATCTCTTGGAAAGAAAATAGATTATTCTGATCTTGCTAGGAAGATACTCCAAATCTTGCCAAAGTCATGGGATGTTAAGAAGACAGCTATAGAAGAAGCCTAAGATCTAAATAAGCTCACGCATAGCCAAATGAGGGAAAAGTTTATGGCATATGAATCTCATCTTAACATAACAAAGGAAACCGAAAGCAACTCAAAGGCAATTGCATTTAAGGCAAAGAAAGTAGTTGTTGAAGATTCTGATTCAAACGAGGACAACGATGATGATGAGAACATTAATATGCTACCAAGAAGGCTTAATAAGCTGATGAAGAAAGGTAAGAAATTCAAAAATTTCAGTAAATATAACAAGTATGATGTAGGAAAAAGCTTTAAGGTAAAGGAGGAAAAGAAAGAAAAGAAGGAGATTGTATAGTATGAATGTAAGAAACTAGAGCATATCAAATACGAATGTCCAGTTTTGAAGAAAAAGATGAAGAAATTTAAGAAGAAAAGTTGAGCAATGATGACAACTTGGAGTGACTTAGACGAGTCAGAAGCTGACTCAGAAGCCACAAGTGAAGATGAATAAGAAGCCAATTTGTGTTTGATGGCAACATCCAAGGTAAGCTCTGATTCTGAAACTGAAATGATTGATAATGAGATGTATACTAAGATGAAAAAGCTTTTAAAGGCTCTCAAAAAGGCCGAGTTAAAGATTTCTAAATTAGATGCTGAAAATAAAGCTTTAAAAAATAAAAAAGATGTTTTGAGTCAAACAAATGAATTGCTTGTTAATGAGAATGAAATTTTGAAATATGATAATGAAAAATTACATATTAATTCTAATACTTTAAAAAAAGAGAATGATGTCTTGAAAAACGAAATTAAGGATTTAAAAGTAAAAGTAGAAGATTTGTCACAATTTATTAAAAACACCTTCAATAAATTTAATGAAAGTGACAAAAAATTAAACGTGCTTGTAAGTAGTCGAAAACCTTCATTTATTAAACATGGGCTTGGATATGAACATGAAAATTCATCAAGTAATCTAAAAAAGACAATATTTGTCAAAGAAAGTAAACCTATGAATATTGAATATGATAAACCTAAGGAAACTAATAAAAAGAACATGAATAATAACAGATACTTCAGAAGGTACCCTCAACAAAAGTATCCAGTTAGAAGATATGGCAGAGACTACAAGTATGGATATGGTAATAGATATCTAAGACAAAATTATCATGGGCTTGGATATGAACATGGAAATTCATCAAGTAATGCGAAAAAGACAATATTTGTTAAAGAAAGTAAACCTGTGAATATTGAATATGCTAAACCTAAGAAAAATAGTAAAAAGAAGATGAATAATAACAGCAAAGGATACTTCAAAAGGTACCCTTAACAAAAGTATCCAGTTAGAAGATATGGCAGAGACTACAGGTATGGATATGATAATAGATATCCAAGACAAAATTATCATCATCAGGTAAATCAGAAGTAAACACACATTCTTATGTGTGTTTCTTTTATAATAAAGTTAGGCATATAGAAAAATATTGTTTTTACAAAAGAAACAAGCTCGATACACATCAAGTAAAGAAACAAGAAAAGACAAGCTTGACTTCTCAAGGACTCAAGTTTGTTTGGGTTCCTAAAAAGGTTTGATCACCTTTTTGTGCATATTTGCGGGAACAAGGAACAAACATAAAAGGAACATGTTACTTAGATAGTGGATGTTCATGCCACATGACTGAAGATGCTTCTTTGTTCACTAGCATAATGTAGAAAGAAAAATGATATGTAAGATTTGAGGATGATAGCAGAGGTAAGATTATAGGACCAGGTACGATTGGTCATCCTTTATATATGATTGAAAATGTTTCTTTAGTAAAAAGACTAAAGCATAATCTTTTGTTCATAATTATGTGATAGAGTTTATAAAATGATTTTTGAGAAAAATAAATGTTTTGCATATAATTCTGGAGGAGCAAAATTATTCGAAGGCTTAAAAAGGAACATATATCTAATTACACCATTTGATATGAATGAAGAGTGTTGTTTTTTGACCATGAATAATAATATACATGTTTTGGCATAAATGGCTTACTCATGTTAACTTTAATCAACTTGAAAAGATTTCTAAAAAGAATCTTGTTGTTGCTTTGTCTAAAATTAGCATAAAACATGATGTTAAATGTGCAACCTGTTTAAAGAATAAAATGGTTTCAATTTCTCATAAAAGCAAAAACATGATTTCTACAAAAGACCTCTTAAGCTTTTACATCTTAGTTTTTTGGACTTGCAAGAACATTAAATTTAAGAGGAAATAAATATAGACTTGTAATTGTTGATGATTTTTCAATATTTACTTGGCGCTTTTTCTAAAACATAAATCTGATACTTTTTACATGTTTCAAAAATTTGCTAAACAAATTCAAAATTAAAAGGGTTTTTTTATTGTCGTTTCAAGTACCGATCAAGGAAAGGAATTTGATAACTCTCTTTTTATATCTTTTTGTGAAGAACATGGAATAAATCATAATTTTTCTACTCCTTATATACCTCAACAAAACGGAGTAGTTAAAAGAAAGAATAGAAAAATACAAGAAATGACACGTTATATGCTAAATGAAAGTAGAATAGCTGAATATTTTTTGGCTGAGGCTATTGCAATTGCTTGTTACATAATGACTAGAGTTTATATTTGTCCTAATTCTACAAAATATCATACAAATTGTTTCGTGGTAGAAGACCATCTGTTTCATATTTTCATATGTTTGGATGCACATGTTTTGTGAAAAAGAATGCAAATAATCTTGGGAAGTTTGATGAACAATCACATGAAGTAATATTTTTGGGATATTCTCAAAGTAGTAAAGCATATCGTGTTTTTAATAAATCAACGAAAGTAGTTGAAGAATCTATTAATGTGCGTTTTCTTGATGAAGTGAAAGATGATTATGATGATGATGATAATGTGTTTATGCCTGTAAATGAAGATAATGAACCAAAAGCTTATAACTTAGAAACTAGAGTAGAAAGTAAATATGATGAAACTATGAAACCTGATAACTCAAAAACTAATGTAGAAGGTAACCTAAAGATAAAATTTGATAAACCCAAAAGTTCAAAAACTTGGAAATATAAATCATCTCATCTTTCTAGTTTAATTATTGGTGATATAGAATATGGAACAAGAACAAGATCTAAGTTACAAGAGCTTGAAAATCAGTTTACTTTGTTGTTTGAAAAAGAACTGAACAATATTGATGAAATCTTGAATGATAATAACTGGATTAATACAATGCAAAAAGAACTAAGTCAATTTCAAAGGAATAATGTTTGGAATCTAATACCTAGACCTCAAGATATATCTATTATAGGAACAAAGTGGGTATTTAAAAATAAATTAGATGAAAATGGAAAAATTATTAGAAATAAAGCTAGGCTTGTAGCTAAAGGATATTCACAAGTAGAAGGAATAGACTAAGAAGGAGTAGACTATGATGAAACATATGCACCCGTTGCTAGACTTGAAGCTATATGTCTTTTGCTTGGTTATGCTTGTTTAAAGATTTTAAATTATTTCAAATGGATGTAAAGAGTGCGTTTTTGAATGATTATATTAAAGAAGAGGTGTATGTTGAACAACCTCCTGGATTTGAAGATCCTTTAAGCCTGAATATGTTTTTTAAGTTAAGAAAAGCTTACTATGGATTGAAACAAGCGCCAAGAGCTTGGTATGAGAGATAAAGTAAGTATCCCATTTCAAATGGATATCAAAGAGGTATGATTGACACAACTTTATTTATGAAACATTATAAATATGATATATTAGTTGTACAAATATATATTGATGACATAATATTTGGATCAACTAAAGAATAATATTGTTAAGAATTTGCAATGCTTATACAGGTTGAATTAGAGACGTCTATGATGAAAGAACTGAATTTCTTTTTGGGCTTACAAATCAAATAAACAAAAGAAGGAATATTCATTCACCAAGAGAAGTACACTAAATAAATACTAAAAAAATTTGGATATGAAAAGACAAAGGAAGTTGATATACCAATGAGTTCTTCTGTTAGGTTAGATCTTGATTCTCAAGGTAAGAAAGTAAATGAAAAATTATATAGAAGTTCAATTGGTTCTCTTTTATACTTAACCGCATCAAGACCATATATTTTGTTTTATGTATGTATTTATGCAAGATTTTAAAACAGTCCAACTGAAACACATTTAAATGTTGTTAAAAGAATTTTCAAGTACATTGCATGCACTGCAAAATTAGGAATCTAGTATCCAAAAATCAAAGTTTTGAATTAATTAGATACATAGATGTTAATTATGCTGGATACAAACTAAATAGAAAAAGTACTTCTGGTACTTGTCAATTCTTAGGAGATAAACTGATTTCTTGGTTTTCAAAGAAATAGAACTCAGCTTCCCTATCAACAGCAGAAGTTGAATATGTTTCAATTGGAAATTGTTGTGTAAAAATTCTTTGGATAAAACACCTATTACAAGATTATGGATTGAAGTACAAAAATATTTCTATAAAATGTGATAATACAAGTGCAACAAACTTTATAAAAAATCCGATGCATCATTCTAGATCTAAAAATATAGAGATTAGACATCATTTTATTATGGATCATGTTAATAATGGAAATATTAATATTGAATTTGTGCCTACTGAAAATTAATGTGCTAATATTTTTACAAAACCTTTAAACAAAAATAGAATTGAATTTTTGAGAAATGAAATTGGTATGTGTAATCCTTTTAATATATTCTATATGTCTGTTTTTCTTTTAGCGGGCCTTTTTTTATGGAAAATATGATTTTTTTTATTCATTACTCCTTTCTTTCTCTCTCCTACCCTAATCGGACTTAAGTCTATCGCTCCTCTTTCTCAAAGAAACAAACTCTTCATCTTCTTCTCTTGATTAAAACCCTAGAAATGCCTCCTCGAAAATCATCTCGTCTTGCCTCCAAAGGTTTTAAATGAAAGAAAGGGAAAGAAGCAATCATGATTGTCGATTAATATTCTAGCTCTGAGGGATCTCTTCCACCTATTACTCAAGAAGCGAAAACGAGAGAAATTAGATAAAAAAGAATGCATGAAGATACAACCAATGATGAAGACAGAGTTAATAAAGATAAAAATGAAAATGAGAAGGATAAGGATCAGAATGAGACTAACAAACATGATTCTAAGGCAAAAGATTCACAATCTCATCCTAAGTCAAATGATAACTGATCAGGTTTTTATGGAAAAGTCACCAAAGCAAGTCACAAAAAAGAGGAAACTTTCTTCAAGAATAGCCAAAGACACATCCTCAACAAAGAAAAGTCATTCAAATAAGGTATTAGAATGTGTCTTTATTGATTTCAAAATTTTCAAGTTGAATAGATTTTTTTGGGATCACTGGCTGAATAGAATAAGATGTAGGAATTTATGTGATATTCATGATCTTATCCATGGAGAGTTGATTAGAGAGTTCTATGATAATCTAACCAAGTTAGAAGCTCATGTTTTGAAATCAAAGATTTTAGGTTAATCTGTGACGATTGACAGAAAGGATTTAATTGATTGTTTTGGAATGAAGGATGAAGCAGATGATGAAAAGTTGTTTAAATCTCCAAAAAGTGAAATCTTTGAAGATATAAATGATGGAGTTGGGTAATTTAAAGAAAAAGATATCTTTTCTTCTAAGTTTGAATTAATTGTAAGGTTGTAGCATAAAATTGTAATGGATTACCTTTTACCAAAGAATGGTAGTGCCAGCACAATCTCTATGGAAGAAGCGATAGTGATTTTGGCTATCAAAAGGAATCTTAAAATTGATATGCCGAGTCTGATCTTGAGACATTTCCGGAGAACATAGTCTAATAGACCATATGGGAATGTTCTTATGAGACTTTTTAAGCTCAAGAATATAAAAATCCCTAAGAATGTTAAGGTACCCATTACTCTCAAGAGAATTGGAGAAACAAATTTAAAGCGCACGAATATTTTTGTGAAAACAAATTCTGGTTTATTAAGGATGGAACATGGTACTGACATTGAAGGTATAGCAAGATAAAGTTTGACTGGAAAAGAATAAAAGCACTTACTGAGGGGGAAGTACATCTAGATTTAGAGAGTGGTTCAAAGAGTGAAAAATCTGATAAGGTTGAAAAACATCCATCTAAAGACCTAAAAAAGAAGATATGGAAACCAAAAAAAGAGGAAGTATAAGATCAGGATAGGGGGAAAATTTATGATTCGTGAAGGTAAGAAGATTCATACAAATACTGAATCAGAAAGTGATTCAGAAGGTGTTCCTATCAAACCATTAGGGGAAACATCAAAATCATGTTTTAAATTTGATTTAACAGGATAATAGAGGAGAAAATCATTGAGATGAAGAAGGATTTGACAGATTCTATAATCGGTGCTAATCAAGAGAATCCACCTTCTTCTAATGAACCTTCCCTCAATCTTGAATCTCCTCCACATCTTGAACATATTCCACCATCTGCAGCTTCTTTTGACACTCCAAAGGAACACGATTATTCATCTGTTCCACCTCCTGATGGTTATGAACTAAATTTGAAGATCATTCCATTTGAGCCACTGGTCATTCCTCAACCTCCAACCACTCCTTCACTTAAATCTATCATAGCTTTTGTTCTCACAAACCTCTAGTAGCAAAATCTGATTCATTCTCCATCACGACCACCTTTTCATGCCAGGAAGAAAAAATGTGCATGAAAGTCTGTGAAGAAAATTGATTTCCTGAAAAAAAAAAATGAAAATTTTACTTTAGCTATTATGTTTTCATGTATTTTCTCTGTCATTTTTGTGAACCATCAATGACTATTTATTGGAACTAGATTCTATGTGATTAATGTTTGTGATTGATATTTCTTATTTCCTTCATATAACTTATATGATGATAACAAAAAGGGGGGAAAATAAACAAAAAAAAAAAATATATGCATGCAAATTTGGAAACTTAATTTGGACTTGGATTTTGATATATAACTTTATTTTGTTTAAAGAAAGGTTTTGTTATCATAAAAAAGGAGGAGAATGTTAGTTTCTCTCAAGATTAGTTTTGATGATAACATAAAGATAAATATTTACCAACAAAATTAGTGAGTGTGTAGTTCATAATTGTTAAGATAAGACAATCAAGTAGAATCAAAAGTTTTATGGAAATAATTTTCATGGAAAGATCCAACTCATAAAGTAACCCATAAACTATTTGGGAAGTTTTTCAAGAAGACAATGATACTCAGAAAGTAATTCAGAAGGTTGATTTGTAGTACAACAAAGAAAGCTGCTAAATCAAAAAGTAACTTAGAGAGTAATTTACAAGGTTACGAACACAAAGTTGGAAATTGAATTTTCATTGATTCCCTATGAATTTGAAGACCTAGCACCAAGGTTGAATGTATTTTGGTAGTACGTTCAAATATGTTCCACTATATTGATTCAAATATCCAGGAGATTCAAGTTTATATTGGATTAAAAAGAATTAAATTTTTTTAGGCAGCAAGTTCAATTTAACATGCTTAAGTTCGGATTCATTTTAGGACATGTTCAAAGAAGATACTTATTTATGAGATGCCCAAAACGTGATTTTACATTAGATTAAGATACGATCCTATTATTGAGGGATATTAATGAAGATTTGAATTGAAGTGTATCATAAGTTGTTTTACATCAAGATCTAGTTTACATCGATTCAAACTTAAATGTCGAGCCTCATCCAAACAAGATAATGATGAAAAATGATTAGTTTCTCTTATCTACATGAAGTGCATAAAATCTAGAACAAGAATTATCAACAAAGCTTTATCCTTTTATCCGTTGGAAAATCAATAAACATCATCTAAATCTAAGAAGCAGAATATCAGGAGCTTATCTTATTTACTTCTTTTGAAATACTTACCGTTGTAGAAAAATAAGATAAATACAACAGCTAGAGTCTAAGAAAAGAAGTACTGATGTGAAAAAGAAAGAAGTTATTTACAGCTATTCATTTTGAGAACATTCTTGTGCAAATTTTGCTACTTCAAATTTTCTTTGTTGCAAAAATTTGAGAGGATACTTTAATTGTTCTTTTCCCATTTTTTTTTGACTATTTTTGTAAAAAATTATATTACAACTAGACTCTGAGTTCAGAGATAGCTAGTTTTAGCATGAAGTCTGATAAAGTGAATTGAGATATTATTTGTAATCATTTTTCTTTGGATATAGTGAAACATACATGTGTAGAATACTGGGTTTTCGGCTTGGTGTTGGAAGAGAGGACTGACACTCAAGGCGGAATCTCTATAAACCATTGCGCAATCTCTTCTTCCCTTACTCTTATTTTATTTTCGTGTTCATTCATTTAATTATTGATTGCAAAGCAAACTTAAAGCCATACTTTGTTATAACTAATTGGGCTTGTGATTAAACTTTTACAAAAGGAAAATTTAAGTTTTTGTTTTAGAAACCAATTCACCCCCCTCTTGGTTACTTTTTGGGACCAACAAAAAAAATAAAAGAAAAGTAGAAAGCAGAAAATGAAACCATCATAATCTAAACCTAAAAGAAGTAAAAAGTAAAATATTATATGATAAAGTAAAGAAACAAAACCATAGCTCAAAAAATTCCTTGAATTGACAGCCTCTAACTCTTCCTCAATCACTTTTTATTGTTGTTATTGGTTGCACTAACTCTCGTTCAACTTGGTGCTGATGTCATTTGAGTTTATTGATGGGTACAGCCGTCTAGGTCATGGAGTTCTTAATAATGAGCTTAAGTATTATTTATCTTGTATCCTACCACTCTCCTATTTAAATTGATTTATCTTTTTCTTGCTACACATTTTAAATGGATCGACTTCTTATTATTTATTTTTCTATGTCAATCAATGGTGGAGATTTGATCAAGAATTTTGTAAAGAGACTTGGAAGAAGAAATAAGAAAAGTTTCTCTTACTCCTTGACATATCTAGTTCAAATCCCGATCTAGTTCTAACAACATTGATTTTAACAAGAACGTTGGTTTGTGCTTTTTACAACAGTGATTTGCTTAGAAGAAAAGCATAATAGTGAAAAAAAGAGTACTCACGAATCACCTTGATTTAGTGTAATAAAATTGTTAGTATATTTGCAGTGATATTTATTTTTATTTTTACTTGCATAGTTAAGGAAAATATTGCCTTATTTGTTGCATTTCTAAATATTTATTTATCGATGATTTATTTCTTTTCATTTTTTTAATTAATGTCTCCATTTTATACATAGTGTAGTTATTTATACAATATGTAGTCATTTATATATATCTTAGTGCATATGAATAAACTAATAAAAGATATAAATAGAAAAAAACATGTTGCTACTTAAATTATCTTCATTGCGTTAGCCAAGTGCCAAAAATCAAATTATTTTTGAAGTAACAAAGAAAGTTATGTTTTGTTAGAACTCTAAAAATGGAGAAAAAAATATTGTTATGGTAGAGGATTTAGGCAAGTTTTGAAATGAAATCTGGTGTAATGAGAATTGAAAAAGAAAACATGGTGGGAAGTTTTATGAAATTGAGAAAAACTAGATGGTTAAAAAGAACAACTAGATGGTTGAAAAAGAAAATATGGAAACTCAGCTTGATAAATCAAGAATAATTAAATTGTTGCGAAGAATTCTTAATGTAATTAGAAAAAAAAAAAAAACCTAAAACTAGAGAATTGTAACCTTAATATGAAGAAGTTAACGATCAAAGTGAAAAAAAATCAGCTTTCAAAGTTTAGGGTACAATAAGGTCCAAAACCTTAATGTAGATGTAGCAGTTGATGGAGCAGAAGTTCAAGAACAAGAAGCTATGGCTCAATATTCTATTGCTCATTTCAACAAGTTAGAGAAAGAAGTAGTTACAAATAGATAGATAAAATTAGAGATCTTCAGAACCAAATACACGTATATTTTATATATGATTTGAACAAGTAGGAAGACAACCAAGAAGAGGATGTTGAGTGTAAAAAAATGAAATGTGATTAGAACACTAGAGATTTACATGATGTTAGTGCAATAGACAAGATTAGTATAATAAAACATATTAGGTGTTTTTCTAAGATATTAGAGCAAGAGACAAACTAGCATAATAGAGTATGTAAAATGGAATCAAAGATATTAAACGAAATGTTAGTGTTCATGGCGCATGCGATCAATTTTTCGGAATATTTTCAATTTACTTGAACATAGACAAATACTAGATTTCTTTCTTATCATTTTGCTTTTAATAATATTAACTATTTTTGTCTCGTACTTCAATTGGCCTATGGGTTTTAACACTTATTTCAATATGTTCTAACTTGATAGAAGATGGGCATTGCCTTTGTAACCTTACATTTATTATTTTTCTACCACATTTTTACTTACTTTTACTACTTAAATTATAGTTGGTCCATATGTCTCATCATGTAGTTTTATAACCTCAGTATCCTTATCTTGTAGTCTCTAGAACTAATTGTTCAGGGTTCAGGAGTTCAATGCTTTTTGAATCATATAGAGGAAAGATATAGTAATATTAATAATTTTATCAATAATCTTGATTTTGGCACTTTATCATAAATACAGATCACATGAAAATAACTACCAATATACTCACATATGATAGATGTGATTTATGTTATGTTAATTCATATGAATTGCTTGTAATAATTGCAACTAATATACAAGCATGAATATGGACTCATGTTAATACATGACACACATGCAGTGTATGCGACTCATATACAAACATGAATCGCATATAATAGATGCTATTCAATGATGTATAATTTTTGCTGAATTGCATCTAGTAGATGCGACTATTGTGTTAAATAATGAATCTCATTCCACACATGCAATTTTGCATAGGTAATTTTGTAATTAAAATTATCAAATTTGTATTTTGATAATTTCTTTTTCAAATTTTGTAGACACATGTTTCCCATTATTGGACCTTGGAACTTGAAAGCAGCACAATGATTAGAGAAATTTCTAGAAAGAGTTTACAAAGCTCTTAAAGCCAAATATTAAAGATCGGGAAATTCTTGAAGAAACTACTCCTCATTTTCTTAAATGATTAAATTATGACAAAATTAAATTTAAAAAAAATAAATTAGAAAAAAGAATTATGAAGTGAAGTTAGTTTATTAATCAATCAATAAATTGATGAGAGATCTTAGCAGAAAGATGGGCATGGCTTGCTAGATTCTTAAATACTCTTCTTGCCAATAGATATACAGCCACAGCACTGAATGAATTTTTGAGTATTGCAAGGTTCACTCTCTTTAGGAGATACAAGTCTCAATTCAAGAAGTTCTTAAGTATTATCGATGGGGATTACTTGCCTACATTAGTAACATGAGAAGATTCAGATTTAAATAAAGTGATCAGTAGGATTCAATCCTATATAAAAGACAGGACATTTCTCCACAAGCCAGAAGGGATGCTGTTGCGAAGTGAGGTGGATTCCAAAAAAAAAAAGGAAAAAAAATAGGTGCTTATGAGGGAGACTACTGCTACTGAATGTATGCCAATCCTTTCAATAATGTCTATAAAATTCTTCTTTTGTATACACTTGAGAATGTGCATTCTTTTGACATATGCACAAAGGTGCTTGTGATTATCTATAACCACTTTTTAGCAAAACATATATATTCTTTCCTCATTTAAAAAAAAATGGTGAGAAAATTGTTAATTGATAATAGAGAAGTTGATTTAGGTAATTTTCCTAGAAGAAAATAATTGTAAAACATGTTCATCTGTCTTATTAATTTAGTCAAATAAAAATGTTCGTATACGTTCAACAAGGTCGTTTTCTCTTTGAATTTTTGTGGTTAAGGGGAAACAGGTCTTTCTTGTATTTTTCAATATTATTTCTCTATGATTGATTGTTTGATTTATTTTTATGAGTACATTTTATATATCATGTAGTTATTTACATACACATATATATCTTATATATACATACATTCATATGTATAAATTAATTTATATAAAAATTGTTGCAATTTAAAATATCTTCCCTACATTAACCCAGTTGGTAAAAACAAAATTCTTTGTAGAAATACAGAAATTTTAAAAGGGTATGTAAAATTGTTATAGGACAAGAATTTATGGAAGATTTGGAGTATAATATGGCTATAATGTGGATTGTAGAGAAAACATGGAAGCGAAATTTAATGAATTGAGAATAATTAATGATTGAATATAACACTTAGATGATGGAAAAAGAAAATGTGAACACTCAACCAAGATTATCAAACTCGCGATTCTATATGGAGTCGCCAAGGAGTCAATAGAATCGGAACATAAAATCGAAACGTAAAAATGTAAGTTTCTACAACCTTTGCAAAATAACTTTGAAAAAATATAAAAATACTTATAGAAGATGTAGAAAACTTAGAACACATAATGGATGTAAAAAAAAAAAGGAAAATTAAGTTCTTTTTTTTCATGTAACTCTTAATCCATAATATATATATATATATATATATAAGAGCAAATAGAGTCAAAATTAATTTATTTTCTATTGTTTTGTTTGAAATAAATGATAAATTGAAGGAAAATCAAAATTTTCAACTCATTAAATGCTTAATTATATAAATGAAATAAATATGTTTTCTTATGAATTTTATAGCTATAACGTGACTTGAATGATTTCTATAAATGTACGATATATGTTTTCAGGTGAGGTAGGAAAAAAGATAGAGAGAGTGTGTGAAAACCAAATTGAAACAACAACAAGAGAGATACATCATCCTAGTTTCTAATAGTTGATGAGATTGTAAACACACAGTTGTATTTTTTTATATTTTAGCTTATTTGACTCGAATAGGTAGAGCCGTAAATTCGGTTAAAATCGTAAGATTCTACCAAATTTACATATATACTCGGTTGAAATCGTAATATTTTACCAAAAAATGATTCTACCTATGAGTCAACTCGAAAGGGACTTCTAAAATCGTAAACTCATGGAATCATATGGGTGAAATCGCGATTTTGACAACTATGCACTCAATTGGACAAATAGTAGAAAAGATTAATAGGTGAATATAAAAATAAATTGATAAATAACATGGAAGCTTGAGATAGAAATTTACAAACTCAATATGAAAATGAAAGCTCAATATGAAAAAAAAAATAGAAGCTAAAGTAAATATAAGAAAGATAAAATTAGAAACTTTTGAAACCAAATACATATAGACTTCAATGTTGTATTTAATTTATAGTTGCAGAAAGAAAACCTCAAAAAGGAAAGGCTATTTTCAAGAAATATAGGAAAATTAAGAAGTAAGGGATTGATGAGAAAGCTAATGTAATACACAAGATTAGCATAATAGAGTATGTCAGGTACATCACTAGAATATTTAAACAGGAGACGAGATTAACAAAATAGAGAATGTGTAAGAGAATTGTGAAGATCTTAGTTGAAGAGCTAGGATACATAGCACAAGTGATGAGGTATTTGAAGAGTATTTTCTTATTCCTTGAAGCTTCAACAAATAAATTCTAATTTCTTCATTGGTGTTTTCAATTGTATAATACTCTAACAATTGTGTTTTATTTGCAATAAATACCAATAATGCAAAAGGTGTAGTTTGTCATGTTTTAAAATTTAATTAACATAGATGTTTTGTCACATCCTAAAATCATAATGAATAAAACTATGTAGTTATTGTCAGGTGTTTATGGTAACGTGCATGTAGTATACCATAATTAATTGATAATTAGATGGCTAAAAAATGTTAGCCAACACTTAAAAGATATATAAGAATTCAAATCTATCATAAATAATGACCACTTATGGGTATTATTCTAGGCATTTTGGTTAAGATGGTTCTTAAGTATCCTGAGACTTGGAAAGAAACTGTAAAGGTTTGAGAAAAATTTCCATGTGCTCAATAATGGCAAAAAGTCCTATGGTATACATAAAAAAGAGGAAACAAGTAGTTAGTTAATTTATATGTTTATGAATTCAAGAAAATGTCATCCGCATGATGTGAACTGATTTATCATGAGTTTAGAGAAATTAACTCTGTCTAATCTAGTTTCAAAGAGTTTGGTGTAGAATGCTTTCCATTAAATCTAAGAATGCACAATGAAATGTTGTCCTCTTAAAAAACATTGTGGATTTTCTTCTTGATAGCTTTCAAACTCTATTGACATCTTCTCTCTTGTCACTTAGTTAATTAAAGGTTAAAATAAGAAACATACCATATTTTTACCTTGATGGTCGGTATTTAGTGGAAGCAAGTATTGATATGCCACACATGACTAGTTATTATTTTTAGTATATTCTTAATGATTTGTTTTTATGTGGGCAATCAATAAGACAATTTACATCAATACTATTTAAATAATTTATCCAAACCATGCAAAGCAAGCACACACATGAACTGATCTAATTACAATCACATTTAGTATATTATCTAAATTATTGTTATTGGGATTTAATCAAATCTAAATCCCTAATCCTTTTAAAATAATAGGATCAACATATGTGAAAATCAGAGCACAAAATAAAACAAAAGCATACCTTATTCCATTGAATCACAACAATTCCAAAAGGGATAGATGATCTTTTAGTTGTTGTATGCACATACTCCTTTCTATGAGTGATGAGAAGAACTTTATAGAATGAGAAAGAGAGAGAGAATGATAAAGTTTCTTTCGAGGCTCTCATAATATCTTTATATAGTGTACATGTAGACCATAACCCTAGCATGAAACTTATGACTCAAGCAACTAACAGAGCTCATCTATTTCAATAGTAGCCCTAGGGTATCTACACATATAAAACGTATATATTATAACCTTACACTAATAAAAGATGATAAGGTACATTACAATAGTAATAATTGATTACTAATATAAGTGCCAAATAATTTAATTTATTTGTAATAAATGTACAACAACTTTTCACACAATTGCATGTGCCTCTACATGCCCATATGTACTAAGCGCACCTAAATTAAGTTTACATTCTAACAATCTCTCACTTGGACTATGCATTCATGTGCTCAAGTGCATCTCCAAATGTTGTATGAACACACAACTTATTAAGTAGCTAGCTATCAAATAATCGTCATCTTAACCAGTCCAATCCATTAGTGTCTTTAATATATGGATCACAGGGTTTTTGCCAAAACTAATCCTTAGCTAGAGCTACAATGGTCACATATACCAAATCAATAAAATGACTTGGATTGAGTGTGGATGTGTAGCATAAAAGTTACATGTCAATTGTGATCAATACTTGTCTACTTCTAATTGGTTCTTTGAAAATGAGGTCATTAACCAAACATACGTTTAGAGTGAAAAACAAAATAATATATAACTAAATTAATCAAATACAAATGTCATGACATAATAAGATAGCTTAAATAAGCAATCAATACAAACTCCCACTAAACCTAGGCATCATCTAACAAAATGACACCCATATGAGCAATATGCTCAGGAAAAGCCTTTTATGCCAATGCCTTGGTCAACATATTTGCTATCATTGAGTTTGTAATATGCTCTATACTAACTAAACCATTCTAAATCCTTTCTTTTACAACAAAAAAATTAATGCCAATGTGCTTTGACTTTGATGAACTCTTATTGTTATTTGAGTAGAGGACTATTACCTTACTATTACAAAATAATTTAAGTGGTCTCTCAATTTGATCAACCACACAGAGTCCCAAAATAAAATTACAAAGCTAAATTTCTTGATTAGTTACCTCATAACAAGCTACAAATTCTACTTCCATAGTAGAAGATGCAACCAGTGATTGCTTAGCATTCTTTCATGCAATAGTTCCACTTGCTAGTAAAAAAACATAACTTGATATAGATTTTATACTATCATGGCATCTTGTAAAGTCAGAATCCGAATACCCAATGACCTTAACTTTATCCGACTTTTTGTATGAGAGCATGTAATCCTTTGTCTTTTGAAGATACCGCATATCCTTTTGGCTGTGAGCCACTGGTCCTTACCTAGATTGCTTTGATATCTTCCTAACATCTCACATATGAATGCTAGACCTAGGCAAGTACAAACTTGCAAGTACATCAAACTCCCTATTGCTAATGCATAGGGAATTTTCTCCATAGCTTTAGAGTCAAAATCACTCTTAAGGCATTGATTGTGGTTTCTAATTTTGCATGCCAAACTTTTGTAGGAGCTTATCAATATAGGCCTTTTTTGATAATCTTAAGATTCCACGAGAACGATCTTAGTGAATTTGGATTTCTAATATAAAAGAAGCTTCACTAAGATTCTTCATTTCAAAAAAAAGATTTTAGTCTCTAACAATAAACCTCATTGCTATTGGCAAGCAATATGTCATCTACATATAATATTAAGAAAATAAATTTACTCCCATAGAAATGATGATACACACAATCATCAACTGTATTTACCTGAAAACCAAATGATAATACAACTTGATGAAATCTTTGGTACCATTGATAGGAAGCCTATTGGAGCCCATAGATGGATTTCCTTAGTTTGCAAACTATTTACTTAGAGTCATTATCATG
The DNA here is from genome assembly GCA_024138025.1 of Combretum micranthum. Lineage (NCBI taxonomy): Eukaryota > Viridiplantae > Streptophyta > Magnoliopsida > Myrtales > Combretaceae > Combretum > Combretum micranthum. The sequence continues at coordinate 99,895 of JAMXBD010003802.1, forward strand.
TAGACTCTTAGGTTGCAACATATAAATTGTTGCATTAAGGTTTCTATTGAGAAATGTTGTCTTAGCATCCATTTGATGAAGCTCTAAATCAAAATGCACTACATGTGCCAAAATTGCCCTTAATGAGTCTTTCGAAAAAACTAAAGAGAAAGAATACGTGCTTTATATCTTTCCACATTGCCTTATGAGTCCCTTTTGGTTTTGAAATCCCATTTACACCTGATAGGCCTCACATCATTTGGCAATGGGACAAGATCCCAAACATCATTGTCATTCATGGATTTCAACTCTTCATTTATGACATCAATCCATTTTTGAGCATTCAAACTTTCAATCGCTTCATGGAAAGTGATCGACTCATCTTTCGCTGAGTCAATGATTTCATGATGTTCATTGAGAAATACAATAAAATCATCTATTATTGCACTTCTTCACTCCCGAGTAGACCTTCTTTGAGGCACTAATTCTTGAGATTATTGAGGTTTTTGAATAGTTAAGGGAAGAGGAATATTGTCATCAAAATGTTCTTGACCTCACTAAGAGTATACTCTTGATTTGGTGTATGAACAACCAAAGGAAGAGAAACATGATGTTGTTCAACACTAGGATCCTAGCTTGAAGTCTAGACAATGGGCAATGTACTGTGTTCCTCTTCAAAGACAGAGTTCTTAGCCTTATCTTCCACCTCAGCCTCAAGATCCTTACAAAATTGCACATTTCTTAACTCAAAGATTGTTCTGTTTAGAGGACTGTAAAATTTATAATCATGTGATCTCTTAGCGTAACCAACAAAGTGACTACTAATGGTTTTTTAGTCTAATTTCTTTTCATTAGGCCTATAAGGCCTGGCTTCAGCTGGACATCCCCAAACCCTTATGTTCTTATGGACAAGTTTCTTACCCATCCATAGCTTATATAGGGTTTTAGTTGTCGCTATAGTTGGTACTCTATTGAGAATACAGGTAGCAGCCTCTAATGCTTCACCCTAGAGTGAGTCTGGCAATTTTATATGACTAATCATACTTCTTACTATATCTTTAAGGGTCCTATTTCATCTTTCAACTACTCCATTCATGCTAGGTGAATCAGACATGCTATACTAAGGCACAATACCACACTCCTCTAGGAATTTTGTAAATGACCGTCATTTCTATCATAGTATTCACCTCCTTGGTCAGATCTAATGAATTTAATCCTTTTACCTAGTTGATTTTCAACTTCGACCTCAAAGATTTTAACCGTATCTAAAGCTTGTGGCCTGTCATAAATTAAATTATGTAGCCATAATGACAGTAATCATCTATGAGCATAATAAAATATTGTTGACCATTCAATGAAGCCATAGGAAATAGCCCACAAATATTCATATGTATTAGCTTTTAGACATCCTTAGCTCTCTTAGCTCCTATCCCTTTCTTTACACGCCAAGCACAATATTAGGGTAGTCCTTCTTTACAAGAGAGGGATCCTTCCAAACAAAACACTTATGTCCTTAAATTTATGCTATTTCTTCTCTAAAGCATCCACAACTGATTTATCCTGTCTTTGCTTGGAGCCCTTAGAGGTAGAAGCAAAATTAGCGCTCTTGATCTTCTTTTGCCACATCCTTTCCTTTACTTGTACTAAATGAGAGATAAGCTAATTAATTGTTCATTTTTTTAAGACCATTATAACTCACTTCAAAATGACCAAATTGAGGGGGCAAGGACATTAAAGCAAAATACACTACTACTTCATTGAGAAGCTCCAAATGTAGTACTCTTAGCTTTGATACTATATGAGACATCCCGAGAATGCATTCCTTTATGGAG
>JAMXBD010003803.1:0-101569 GCA_024138025.1 Combretum micranthum
TTAAACACATATCTAAAGTGTGCTTTCTGAGTAGGGTCCTTCTTCCATCACTCATGTGCCACGTTAGATGCTAATAAGCTAGTAATTCAATATTTATATTATTATGAATCTAAACACTAAACCCTCTCAATTACATTATATCAGGTAAGTTCTCCATACATGATAATAATATTAGTTATAAATATTAGAATTTTGCATGTTCATTTTATCTTATATGCATGTATTTTTTTTATCTGATCTATTCCCTTTAAATTAAAAACTATTTTATCAATATCATTTATGTATTCATTTGGTTCATATATTTTTCCATTTGTTTGACTTCTGTTTGATGTCTATATGAGAAAATAATATAGAAACTTAACTACGTATATACTGTAAACTCCGGAACTTTTCGATACTCTTAGAAAATAATCCTAGAGTTAAATACCGAAACCGAAACCTAAAAACCGACCCAAATTAAAATCGAATTCTAAACAAGAACAAATACGAAATTTCTTAACCTTAGGTAAATGAGAAACTTCAAAAATAAAATGGAAAAAAATCAATAATTGTTTGACTCAAAATCTATACCCTAAATAATTCATCTATTTGACCTCTAAGATGAAAATCGAGACACTATATCCAAGCAATATTCGATGATAAATTTAAATAAAATAAAATCTTTGGTAGAATAAAAAATTTAAATTACTACCAAAAGTTAAACCGAGTCAACACATAATCTTAAACTCGACTAAATAATCCCAAGAACTGTTAAATATTAAATGAATCATAAAAAAAATGAAACTTAAATTTTTGAACAAAAAATATAGTACAAACTCAAACCCCTAGATTATATAATCTTAAGAATAAAACTTAAAAGTTGAAAGTCAAACCGGAATCCTAAAGTCAACTTAGAGCAATAACAAAACTTAGTAAACCTAAATCCGGCAATCCTGCACGCGAAACCCTAAAATAGTAAAAAGAGATAACCTTACATTATAGTTCAAAATAATGTGCTATAACTTAAGAAGATTAAATTCGTCACAAATTTGATCGTTCCAAACCTTTACGTAATTAATTTCCATATTCAACTATTGATACGTGAAATAAGGAAAAAATTTTTGACAATTAAGTTTTACTAGAAAAATATTTGGATGTTTATAAAATATCATATAGAAATTTTTTGACTCATAAAAACGTTGGATATAACTTATATACACGTATTTTATCCATATCGATAACTTATCGGATATTTTACCATTACTATTTACTATATTTTCTTTTAATTTCAACTATTATTTATTCCTATATTTTTATGCACATTTCTTATAAAACATAACCTATAACCTGTTCTTCCATTATTGAAGAAGCTACGGCTGCTGCTCCCATACTTTGCAGCCATGGATTTTTATTTTTTTCTCATTTATTTTTCGCACAAAAACTTCACTTTTTAACTCTATAAATACCCATATCATTCACACATCTTACTCTTTAATAACACTCACAAATTTCACTCATTCCTCTCTCTTTTCTTCCCATTTTCACGTGAAATAGACCCTCCCCCTTCCGCAGCATGGATTTTTTTCTTTTTTCAACTGATCTTCCTTTTTAAATCCTCAAAATATTCTCCACATAAACCTATACTAATTCCCACCTTTCGTACTTTACAACTTCATCAAAACTATTTCATTTTCCTCTTATTTTCCTTCATTTTTTCTATAGGGCAAAAATCATTTCCTTGGCTGCCCCATTTATTTTTTTTTTTTAATTCAAACACACTCCTTATTTCATTTTTTTAAGGTAAACACATTTCTATACATCCTCAGTTGATAATATGAATTATTCAAGCATTATCCATGGATTAAAAGTTTCCCAATGAAGCATTTAGCTAAGGGATGATACTGCTAAGAATAAAACTCACATCTTGTTATATTATGATCATGTGATCTTTTAGTTATGTTGATTTTAACCTTGTCATCTACCTAACTATCTATGTGTATAAATATAGTTATGTACATATGTATATCTATTTGAGCATATAAGCTCACTAATCTAACATTTATTTATTTACACTCATCTTATCTCTTGTAAATTTTTTATTTATTTGCTTTGTTGAGACTTTTCCATAATCAAAGTCTCAAACTTATACTCCAACAAGTCAAAACAAGGGGACTTGTCCATAATCTAAGTTCGAGGAGCCTTGAAAATTAATTCAAGACTCCTATGATTATTTTCTTTCTTTTCTTATTTTATATATAGGACTTGTCCACTTCTAAGTCCCGAGAAAACTTGAAATAAAAATCTAAGATTTTCAAATTTTCTTCTTCTTCTTCTTTTTCCCTAAGCTTTCTTATGCATTTCCTTTTAGAACTTGTCTATTCTAGGTTCTGGGGAGCATTGACGCAAGCTCGATTTCTTAATACTTGATTTTACATATATGCTTATTTAACTTTTTATATCTCTTATATTCTATATGAGTTTTTTTTTTTATTATACAATATAGCTATAAGTTCATATTCATATATGGTTATAATGTTGTCTTAATGGAGTTTTCAAAGAAATAAAATGAGTTCTTTTCTTTTATAAAAATAAGACTAAACTCTTTATAAAAATAATTTTTTAGATTAAGAAAAATTTCCATTAAAACATATGATTGTGATTCAACAACCTCTTTTTCAAAATTTAAACAAGTTCATGACAAATTTTTAGTGTTTTCTTTATGCAAAGTTTCTTCAAAACTTAATTATATAGTTCCATTACTCTCTTTTCAAATACTAAAATAAAATTATTATTGAATATTAATATTCATAATTCTTTAATATGCAAACTTTTGTTAAAAACTTATTTATAATATTTATACCAATACTTTGATAAACATAAGAACCAAACAATTTTTTAAGTGTTTAAAATCTACCCACTAGTTAAAAACTCACTTAGAAAATAAAATCAATAGACAACCCAATGGATCCAATTTTTAAGAATGTAAAAATTCATGAAGTTAAGAAAATATGAAAATAATAGTTATAATAAGAAGATATTCATTTGTAGCAACTCAAAATTTAAGTTTTCTTCCAACAACCCCTTAAATACACAAATGTTGAAAAACTATTAATAGAAAAAGAGTTATATGAGGATAAAAATTTAGCACAAGCCATTCATTTAATTTCCCTCATGCTAAAATTTAAAACATTTTAGAGATAATAAAAATTCGAATGATTTTTTTTCTATATAATCACATAAATCTTCATGTTTTGAAAAAATATTTTGTTAAAAGAAGTTTAGTATGAAAATAAAATATTCATGAACTCTAAATTAATATAAAACCATGATTTTCTTTAATTAAGTTTCATATTTACAAAATCTAAGAATAAAAACTTTGTTTAAGAATCAAACTTAAGAAAATTTCTATAAGGAAATATATTTAAAGTTTCAAGCCACCAATGAATAAAACTATGTATTGTAAAATAAATTATTACATAAAATTCTTTTCAAATATAAGACCTTGAGATTTCAAAATATATATTGAACTATGATTCTTATTGTTGAGTCGCATGTTTACAAAATAACAAATTTAATCACAAGTCAAAGAATGACCTTTCACAAAACTCTATCTCTCACGAAGATTGTGTACAAATTTTGTTTTAAGACAACATCACTAGGATCATGCATATAATATGAGCTATTGTCAATATTAAATGATTTTTAAAGGTAGAAATATTTATATGTTGCTATATAGTATCTAAGTGAAGTAAAACTTAGGAAAAAATTACAATTTGAGGACTACAATTTTCGTCTATTATGTATTGAATTGTTTAGAAACCTAAATGGCTTTAAATAATAAAAACAATCTTAGAAATAGATAGATATTTCTAAGTAGATAGAAAATGACATCCAATATGCAAAATTTCTAGTTAAAATGACCAAGTTATGGCCATTTTAAGTTGGAATTTTACATAATCTGAATTTTGATGAAAATAACAAGATAGAATTAGAAATTTTAAATAAAACCACTATGAAATACTCATTCCGGGTATTTCTTTTGTCTAGATGATGAGTAATGCGAGACCCCCTTCTTAAGGATTATTAGAACTAAGAAGATTGTGATATGGACATGTGAGTTTTTCCTCCTAAATTTGTTACCTTTCTTGTGTTGTAAAGTTGTTGCACTAGTATGATAAGAAAAAATAAAAACGAATATGTAATGAAGATTATCAAGGTTAAGCATGCGTTTCTTTTGCTTGTGTGATTTAGTGAATTCTAAAATATCACAACACTAGAATGTTTATTTAACTACGTTTATTCATTTGTATATGATTGATTGCTACGTGTGTTTAAATTGATTAATCACCCTTAACGAATCATAATATGGAATTATGTTAACAAGAAAACGCTCACGCATGGCATCAGTCAAGTTACATTTTGGAAGGCTGCTACACTTATGCATAGAGTTAGATGGGCTCGAGCTGCTGGGACCCGGGCTTTGCTCTTTCTTAGGAAATCCACATTGCTCGGGGAATGCAACTCTAGGTTTGTAGCCATGCCAATCGAATGATTTAGGGAGTGGTTGGGGACTAGCAATGAAAGATCAAGAGGACCTTCATAATTTCCCTAACCATTAATATGGAAGGTATAAATTCATTCTGTGCATAGGTTTCGGATAATATACATATGTATGTTCTTCATATGATTGCTGCATAAGCATAGCATATGCTTGACTAACCAACTTTTTTGTCTATGATTGTCAATGAAAATGATGATGAATATCTCACAAGCTTGTTATAAGCTTATGCCTCCATAGTTTTTGTTGAAACAGGTATAGTTGAGACTTCATTTGATGATCAAGATATTAAGGAAATCATTGGTGGATCTTTGAGCTCTTATGGAAGAAGTGGGACTATAGGATAGATTTGCTTTCTTGTAATTCCTTTATGAGTAAAATATGTTATGTATATTTTGGAGATTACCAGGATATGTATTTATGTAGTCTTGAAAACATTAGTGGAGGTATGTCCTTAAGAATTGTAAATGACCTTGTATATGTTTAATGATAAGCATTTCACTTGCCTTGTTACTTAATTGTCATCAATGTAAATTGCATTACTTCGATGCATTCCCTTGGTTGTGATGTGCATTTTGTGCATTATATGAAAGCCTTTGCATGACTAAGATAGTTATTCATAGGCTTTAATATCAAGTACACTGGACTGTCATGTTTAGGATACTCATCGGACATGAAATATACAGATTAGATATAAATTTGATACAGATGAAAAATAAAAGATTTCAGATAGATCCTTTGCCTACTTAGTATCATTTTATCATCTTTTTAATTGGATTTGTATTTATTACAAAAAGTTAATGTTGTAAGTGGTACTGTATGCAAGAAAACCGACCTTTAGAGATAAAAATTCTGCGACGAAAAATGGGTAAAACAAAATTATATTTTTACAAATAGAATCATCAAGCCATTGCATATGTTTGACAATTATATAGACTTAATCTACATGTAAGGATTTTGCATGCAAAGCTGGTGTCAACAATACTATTTCCTGGATGTTATGTCTCACATAGAACAGAAAAGGTCAAGTGAGGAAAAGGAAGGACTTTTAACCTTTTGTCCTTTATTGATTCCATTTTGTAACGATTGTTAGGTGTAGTAAGGCTAACTCTCGTGAGTAATTAAGTGCACACGGCTTAACTTAGAGGCTATTGGCTGATGGATTATTATTAGTCAAATGTCTTTCTTTACTTCTTTCTACCCGTATTTCAGCATGTAACTTCGATTTTCATGTATTTCATTATAATCTTGTGAGTTAATCTATGTTATTTTTTTAATGAGATCAATCCCGTTAGTCATTTAACGGTTCAAATTTATACCTAAATATAATTGCATCATTGAAATACTTTATATATTAATTAAAACATTCACATCCGAAGTCCTTGACATGTGTTTTTAAGTTAAGGAACTCAATTTTTAAGATCCTTATGACTGTGTGGGGGTTTAAAGGATTCCAAAAGTGATTTTCTTTGGAATGCTTTACTCATTTATATGAAAATAAATGTGACTCATAAAAAAAAAGATATGAAAGAACTCATGTTAAAGACCTTACGAATAAAGTTGTGAGATTCTTAAGATAAAGAGATCTAAAAATACTAATGTGATATTTAAGGACTTGATAGAGTTTCTTACAGATATGAATGCTCTTATTATATTTATTTGATCAAATAATTAAGTGGACATTGGTTGATGAGAGGGAGAGTTGGTTAAGAAAGATCGTTCAGTTCATTTGACATCTTAATATTTTTCGTGTAACTTTCCTCTTTGTTGCCGCACTAAGTAGTGTATGAATTATGATTACCAACATTTTGTATATACTTTAAAAGAGTTTGACTAAGTTTACGTTTTGATATATCAATTTCTCTTTTGAAGAGTGTGTGTGTGTGTGTATAATTTACATGAAAATTGTCTTTTAAAACATTTTTCCCCAATAAACTAAGTTAAGTTGGTTGTACAACGTTTTTGAATCAATAAAAATTAAAAGGATATTGATAATTAAAAAATTATATTTAATTTTTTCCTCTTTTATGAACTAATTCAATAATCACAATAATTTGCTTACCTCTTGAGTTGCAAAATTCTAATCAACATAAACATTGCTCTCGAGTAATCCATTTATCATCGATAGTAAATAACACACTCCTCTTACAAGCCATGTAAATCCCTAGGATTTACGATAATCTTATACATAAAACCTTAGAGTTCAAATTGGAACCGAAACCCTAAAGTCAACCCTAAACTTGATCAAACAGATTCTTAGACCCTAAAATATGAGATGAGTTAGATAAGTGATGGAAACCCTAAGAATAAATCGAGTATAAATTTTATACCCTAAAATGGTAGAAGTTTTTGAAACCCTAACCTTTCTGAACCTTTTTCGATAACAGTCTTCGTATCTTATCACCGACATACAAACTAAGATAATGTAATCCAACAAACAATTAGTAGTAAAATAAGATTAAATTATTTTTATAATATCAAATAAAATTTTATCAGTTCTTAAGAAGTTAGTTATAATACTTATACACGTATTTTATCTTCTACTGATAAACAATTTATGATTTTAATTATTATTCATTTCAATCACTTTTGTCCCTAATCTTACAAACCTACTCTCACAACACCTTAATCTATATCTTTCAATTTATTTTTCTCATACAACATACATCTACTCTATCACATAAATTCTTTTTTACTTCTCTCTATACCCCCTTCCCCCAAAACCGGCACTACACACCCTCCCCTCTCTCATCTCTTCAACTTTTCTCTCCTCTCTTCACTCTATAAATATACCCTCATCCCACCATCCTCATTTATACACTTTATAATTTACACTTTATTCACACTACAAACTCTCTGAAAAATTTCTTTGTTTGTCCCCTTCAATTGCCACCACTTCCCTACCCTTTGATTCTCCTCTCAGCTTTTTCTTCCTCTTTCTCACACACACACTTCCTCAACAAATTATTTAGATAATCTCCTTACCGATCATCCCTATAATATGTTATGATTCCTTACCTATCATCCCTATAATATGTTATGATTATGTATGTATGTCCTTATGCATGATTCCATAAAAACTCCCCATGATGCAATACGCTAGGGAATTGAAATACAAGGCATCATTTACATTTTATGTTTACATTCATGTTTTACTTCCATGTATACTAATCTAAATATCTACGTATATAAAAATATGAATATATACATATATTCTCGAGCATATTGCTCACTAATCTAACAATTGCAATTTATTTTATTTTATGTCCTTTTCTTTATGCAATTTATTTTTTCATACTTTGAGACTTATCCTTAATCAAAATCTCAAACTTGTTCATATTCAAATCAAAACAAAAAGGGAATTGTCCATCTCTAAGTCCCAGGGAGCCTTGTCCAAATTCTAAGATTCTTATTTTAAATTATTTCTTCTTGTTATGCTCTATTTTAAATTATTATGGTGACTGGATTATTTAAGTCTCAGGGAACTTGATCATGAGCTCAGACTCCTATGTTTTTATTTTGTTATCTTTGTATTTTTTAGTCCATTTGGATGGTCTGTTTTTTATCGTGTATGTATCTGTATCGAAATGATATAAGTAAATATGTTTGATTTGTATCTATATTTGACCTATTTGCTGTTTTTATGAAAACTGCCAACTTTTTTTTTTATCTGTATCTATTTCTTGATAGATAATTTGTTAAAAAAAAAGATTGAAAAAAAATGTTTGTATCTGTTAGAAAAAGCTAGCCAAATAGACCCTTTATTGTTGACCTTGTTAACATTTTTTTAATCTAAGTTCTTTTTCTTTGTTATGATAATATTTATAAGTTTAGTCGTATGTTCATGTACATAAAGTATTCATAGTGATATGGCCATAATTCCAAGATGAATTTTTGAACCCCCATGCATTGATAATTCTTTGTTATATAAAAATATTTTCTAAAACTAACATTCATTATATGGCAAAACCTTTGTCAAAAGAAAAAATTTGAAACAAAACCATTTCTTGAAAATGTCGAAACTATAGGCATGTCGATAGCAGGATTTTACAACTTAAAAGTTATTTCTTGAAAATGTATGAAGTTCAATATGTTGAAAATAGATTATTAAATGAAAAATTGTCTTACAAAGGTATGCCGAAACTTTCAAAAGAAATAAAGTAAAATATAAAACCTCAATTTCAAAGTCATAAAACCTTCAAAGGAAATATATAATAATTCTAGTACAAGTTTCAAGATTAGTAAACTTCAGTTTCCTAATTTTTGTTAAAAGATTACTCTAGTAGAAACACTAATTTGAACAACATCACTAGGATCATGCATGTACTATGAATTATTGAGTTCTGAATTATGTTTGAATATAGGAATAATAAATATACATGTCTTATAGAGTCTATAAAGGACAAAACTTGTAAAATGTGTCAAAATGAGCAAAATTATAAATCTAACATAATTTGACCCTAGGGATTCTGAGACACAAATGACTTTAAATATGTTAAAATAACCTTAAAAAGATAGATCATTCAAAATAGGTAGGAAATAGCTACTCGTATGCGAAAATCAAAGTTAAAATGACTTAGTTATTATCATTTTAAGGTTTATAAAAGACAACCGAGAAAAGTAGTGTGGATAAAATTATAGAAGTTATAGAAGTAGAAGTATAGGAAAATTTATGTAAAATACATATTTTGGATAAGTCCTTTGTTTAGGTGTTGCAAAGAATGAAGTATCCTTCTTGAGGATTACTTCGACTAGGAGCTTTTGGCATATGGCTGAGTGTTAGGTTATAGATTTAACTTATATGGGTCTATAATAAAATATCCTAAGTATATGGCATATACTTGGAAGAGAACTAGGAAATAGGAGACTTTGCATCAAAGGAGATTTGGACCTGTACATCCACACATAGAGGAACAAGGTTGCCGGTCATCTTTGTAACATCACCGGCCTTCAAATTAGAGTTGTTTGTTGAGAGCGGCAGATTGCAAGGTTAGCATCAAAGTCATCGACCTTGGGAGTCTACCCACCAGCATAGGGTGGGTAGGTCGTGGCATTAGGCCGATGTGGAATGTCGAAATCCAACACCAATTCAAAAGCCGCCAGCCTTTATTTAAAATGTATCAGCCTATGTTGCAACATGTTTTCCCTTTGTTGGTCCATATATTCTCCTGTTTTTGTTACTATGGTTTCTTATGAGTGTGGAGGCTTCATAAATCGTAGAGAGAGATTCTAAATAGAGAGAGGCCTATTGTTGTTGAAATCCATCATTTTGTGAAGATTTGCAAGATACACTAGGTTATTTGGGGAAAAATAATCCGTACATCTCATTATTGTTGATAATGGAGGAAATTTGTGTAGTGGTCTCATGTTTTATCCCTAAATTAGGGTTTTCCACAAAAATCATGTGTTATTGTTTTTATTTTATTCTGACTGTGTGAGTTTTTCTCTTAACTTATTCTTGTTATGTACTTGTAATTAGTTGTACAAGAATCATAGGCACAAGATAAAATTGGATTTGAATGGGGATTCTAGGTGATGCTTGTGTATGTATGATTATGTAACAACAAATGATAAGAATATCAAAACCTAAAAATACGTTAAATGTTCATTGTTGTTGTCATTATTGGTCATATGTGTATGATGAATTGTTTAATTATCATAAAATTGTTATAACTGTATTTGGCTTGTCCTAATTAACCGGGCATGCATAGCATTGGTCGAGGCATTTTGCAGAAGGCTAATACTCTTACTCGAAGGATCAAAGGGGATTGGAAACCTTACAATAGGCACATGTATGGACCCCACTCCAACATGGGGTAAATAAAACCTTTAGGAATGAAACCTCATGGAAGAGCTGTGCTCCATCGTTCACTATGGGCAGATGCCCAAGGACTAGTAGTAAGGTCATGGAGACCTTTTAACTGATTCGTAACCTTTGTTACAAAGGGTGCAAATCTATTCTACATATGGTTTACAGATGACTATATGCATTTTGTTGTAAATGTGATTTATGCATTGACATTGCATATGTTTACTTAAATAAACTTGTTTGCTTATAATTAATGGGTATGTAAAGGAGATTTGCTCACTAAGTACGTTGTAAGCTTATACCCTGATAGATTTTTGATGTTGCAGGAACATAAATGGCTCTATCCTAGGAACACGGTACCCTAGGTAGGCAATGAAGGATAATTTTTGGAAGCTTGTAGAAGGGAATTTATATGAAGATTTTGAATTAGATTCCCCTAAAAAATCTCTCTTGGCCTTGTTATTATTAGTTTAAAGACTTTAATGGTTTGTAATTGTTTAAGGAGTTGATGGGGGGTATGCCCTTATGGAATGTAACACCTTAAATTTCTAAGTTATGCAATTTATGTTTAGTAATTCTTATATGTCATTATTGCTATAATCTTAGAATGTGTAACTCCATCGGCTTCCCTTTATTGTGAAAGTACGCTTGTACATAATATAGAAGCTTTTAAGTGACTAAGGAAGCCACTTTTAAGCTTTAATATTATATACGGTGGACTATCACATTTTGGATACTCTTTGGGGCGTGACTAGCTATGTTACTCTATTTAAATTTGTGGTTCAAGCACATGTCTATGTCCTAAATTGCAATTCCAATTGCATTATGAGCATGAGTTCTACGACTTTTACCAAAACGCATGTGTTTGTATCGATTCTGAAATCATATTTTTTATTTCAATCGTGTTCTTGAATCCCTCTTGAGTATTTTGAACTTGATCCACAAGATTTATAAACAAATTTATCTTATGAACATTCAAATAAAAATAACCAAAATTATAAATTAACAAAGGCCATTATAAAAACTAATCAACTACTTAGGAAATACATAAACCTATCATATAATCCTACTTAACAAATCATCTCCTATTGAATAATGGAATTTCATTGACAATAATAATGTGTCCATAATCTATTACAAATGATAATGAAGTAATACACCTAAAAATATTAAGAATCTCTCCTTTATACTTCTAGGTCCAACTCCACAGCGAAGCTCAATAATGAATAATGTGACATATGATGTATGAAGTGTGTATGGGTGAAGGGAAAAATGGATGGAATTTACTCTTTGGTGAAAAATGGAGATGAGGTATGTATAGTATATGAGGTAGGGTTTGTAAAGTGTATAAGAATGGTGAGTTGGTACATAAAAGCATGGTGACATGGAGGTTAGTGGGGTCAGTGGTCTATGATGTGAAAGCTATGAGAGGTAGCAGTTATAAGATTTTATAATTATTGTAAAATGGATCCCCAAAAATTGCAAAAATACAAAAGAAGTCTCTTAGGCAATTAAAAAAAATGGGCTTTTAGTAAGTGAGCCTTAGAACAAAAATATTCAAATAGCAAGATAGAATAGAAATCATCGTGAGCATTGCTGAGAGTGCTTAGTGTGGCTTACTATGCATAATTGGTTGCACACGTCTATCAAGTACAAGGGCATGCTCGATGCTTAGCCTTGGGATAGCTTAACATGAAAGTGTAGCCCGAGTTTAGCATAGACGCTCAACTGGGACAAAGTTAGGGTGCTGCTCGTGTCCTACTTATTCAGTCGAACTAGTGCAGCAGTGGTACTCCAATAGCTCAACACGTAGTGCTTGGTGATGCAGCTAAGGTCGCTCTGCATTTTCTCAAGTTTGCTCAACTCAGTTCTAAAAGTATGATAGTATATGCCCTATATACTAAGCTTAAGCACTCAATGCTTCTTTACAATTCAAGTCGACTTGTAGCAACAACTGTTTAGAGCTCAACATGTTAAAATGTTGGATCATTATGTTCTCTTAGTCTAGGTCAGCGTTGACTTGTGCGAAGCTTGTTGCTCTAGTATGCTCCTTGGACAGCACGGCTGCTTCAAAAGCTCGAATAACAGTCACTATCATATTCCAGTCAGCTCTTGGATTATCCAAAGCATGTGATGCTCGACAATCCATCTATGCAGTGGCATATGTTGAATTCATATTAAGTTGCTTGACTAGAATTCATTAGTTTGGCAATCAGCACAATCAATTGCTCGACCATTGGGATGCTACTTGAAGCTTAGTTCTACTACATATTGGTCAGTGGAAGCGTGAAGGTTGGCATTTGTAAACCCCGAATTTTTCCAGAATGGTTTTGGAATACCAAATCGAAACCCTAAAAGACTAACTCGAGTTGAAACCAAACCTTAAACAATTTCAATCATCGGATTTCATAAGAAAAGCTTCAAAAACAAAAACAGAAAATTCAATAATCGTTCGAATAAAAAATTCGAGCATGAGACAATCCTTCTATCCGATCCCTAATGTAAACCCCCCAATTTCTAGGGTAAAGTTGGATTAAACCCTAACCCTGGTTAAATCGGAGTTTCAAAAGTCAACAAAGATTAAGACAATCTAACAGTTTCAACTTCGGTAAACCCGCTCTCTCAAACCTTAGAAAACGAAATTAAGTTAATGGCTTACAATAGTTCGTAATAATATAGGGAAGTATAATAATATGATATTCACAATTTTCTAGTGTCTTTCGGATCCAAACGAGATCAGTTTTCAAAAACCGTGCCCTGGTGCACCGGATAATGAAAATATTCTGACAACACCATTAGACTCTTAAAAATATAAAGATTTCAAAATATCAGTTTCACAATTTTTCGGTAACTAAAAATATCATATATAGCTCATTTACGTGTATTTTTATTACTATTGGTATTTTATTTGTCCAGTTTACTATTCATAATACTATTCCTACTATTCATTACTATTTCACTATCTCTACTTTTTCTTCTATCTATTTCTTACTACCTATATACCTATTTCTTATACTTTTACATTTCCAACACAACTTTATTCACATCAAACCTTACATATAATTTCTTTTCTTTACAAAAAATTACAAAACAAACAAAATTTCCTCTCTCTCTCCTCCCTCTAATACCGCTGGCCTCCTTCTCTCTTTCCTCTATATTATTTCTTTTTAATTTATTTTATCACATCTAATTTCCACTCCAAAATTCTATAAATACCCCCTCCCTCCTTTATTCTTTCACACATATATTTTAAATAACAAAACTCTACCAAAATTCTCTCTTAAAACCTCTCTCCAACAATCCCCTCTCAAAACACTCTCTACCAATTACTACTCTTCAAGAAAACTAACAAAAACACTACCCATTTATCTCTTTTCAAATCCTCCATTAAACCTTAAGTAAAATCCTACCTATATCTCTTTATCATGTTCATACAACTTAACATGAGCTTAGTGTATGTTTCTTATACTCATGTGAGTTAAAAAAGCAACAATATGTTCATGTTTTGTTTTTGTTTTATTTTGTTCATGTTCCTATTTTATATTGTGTTATTTTGTTGTTGTTGTTATTGTTATTATTATTTTTGCTCTAATCTAACTTCTATATAGTATTATGTATATATATTTCTTTAGAGCATATAAGCTCACTTGTTATTTATTTATTTTCATGCTTTGCAATTTATTTATTTAATTCATGCTATTATTAAAACTAGTATTTCTAGTCTTAGACTTGTCAAAATCAATTCAAAACATTTTTTCTTTCTTTTCTTTTCTTTTCTTTTGGGATTAGTCTATTCTTAGTCTTGAGTTGCCTTGATGAAGCTAAGGCTCCCAATACATGATCGGGATACCTTAATAAAGATAAGGTTCCCAATGCTTGACCATATTATTAAGTTTATTTACTTATGAGTATTTTTTTCTATTATGTATTATTCTTACTTTTTCATTGCTACATAATCATATTCATGCATGATTAGAATGTTGTTGTCTTAAATAAAAATAAAAATGGGTTCTTTCTTAAATAAAGAGAAGTAAACTAGATTTCTTAACAAAAGGAATTTTCAACAAAAGATCTAAGTTTTGTTTTTAATAAACTCTTTTTAAAAGATAAGCTAATAATAAATTCAGATTTCTTCAAAATAATAAAAGGAACTCATTTCTTTTATAAATCAAAACTAAATACTCCATAAAGATAGAATTTTTAGCATTGAACTTAAGATTTTAACTCAACCATATCTTTTATAAAATTTAAATAGGTTCATTATAGAGTTCGAAAATCACATACTAAAAAAGTTTCTTCAAAACTTAATTTTTATATGTTGTTATTCTCTTTTCAAAATTAAAATGAAATTTTGCTAAGATCTAATATTGACAATTCTTTATTAAGAAAGCTTTTCTTATAAACTTATCTAAAAGAATTATTCCACCACTTGATAAATATTAAGAATAAAATAAGTTTTTTCAATCAAGGTAAAATCAACTCACAATTTTAGAAACCAACTTAGAAAAATAAAATTTGCTAATAAAGTAAAGTTTAAAGGTAAACGTTATTTTCTAAGAAGAAAAAGGATATAAAAATGAAGGAAAACATACATTGAACGCAACTCAAAATATTTGACCACACCAACAACTTAAGGAAATTTTGAAAAGCTTATTTTTCAATCACTAGAAGTAAAGTTGGTAGATAACTTAAAGAACTAAATTTTTGGGAATTAATTTACTTTTGAAAAGTGAGAAAACGAAATTATAATAGGAAAACACTCACTCATAACAACCCAAGTATATTTTAGTTTTCCTTCTAGCAATTCAAAAAGGAGAAATTTTCAAAGTTTCATCTTTTATAACTCTTAAAGACAAATTGTTTGAGAAATATCAATGTTGAGACAACACTACAAAAATCATGCATACTATATGAGTATAAATATATGTTCAAAGGATTTTTCAACTATATAAATATCCATATATTTTGCTTAAAGATTTTGACTAAAAAGAAGTTTAGAAAAATCATATTTTGTGGACTATGAAATTCGTAACTATTCTGTACCGTAGTATTTTGCAACTCAAATGGCTTTTTATGATAAAAATAACCTTAGAAATGAATAGATCTTTTTGAATAGGTAGAAAACAGTATATAATATGCGAATTCCGAGTTAAAATGAGCTAGTTATGACTATTTTAAGCTGAAATTTTCTTTTATTCGAATTTTGACGCAAATGCTAGAATAAAATTAGAAAGTTCAAGAAGAGAGATTCCACGGAATACTCATTTCAGGTATTTCTTTCGTTTAGGTAACAAAGTTTGGGAGGATTCATATTTGGAGGACCATTACGAGTAAAGAGTTTTTAGCAAGAATGGCCGAATGAGTTTATTTCCTACCTTTTACATACTTGTTTGTGCTTGTAGCTAGAGGCACTAGAAGTAGGAAAATATGAAAATGAATTATGCATGATAATATTGGTTGAAAGAATGCTAAGCATCCCAAGACATGAATTATTGTTAATTAAATTATGTTTTATTATTATTATACTGGAGTGTGTGCAAATTCTGTGATCACCTTTAAAGTACTTTAATCATATACTATGAGTTATATTAATTGAATCATGCATATCATGTAGTTTGTTTCATTTCATGAGCTACTATACTCGATGGGACAAGAGTATAATAGTCGGATTTGCAGGAGCCATAAATCTGCAAGATAGGCGAATAGGAGTCAGAAAGAACTATGTCGGGTGGGCGAGTAGGAGCCAGAAATAAACTACATAAGTTGGATTTCAAAGATGGTTTTAAAGAGCCTGAAACACCTAACCTCCGAATGGAAGGGTAAATCCATTCAAAACATATGATTTTCAGTAGATCATATGTATTGCTTGTTCATTTGCTTGATGCATTCATATGCTTGTTTGAATAACTTGTTTGAAATTATTGATATGAGTACGTTGATTCAGGAATATTCTCACTAAGCTAGTTATGCTTATACTTGATAGACTTTTGTTGTAACAGGACCAATATCTCTTATACCTGAGGACTTCATATACTCGAGTGGGATTATGTTTTGGGGAGCTTCTGGAAATCTTTTGAAGATCTTAAACTAAATATCCTTTAATATCTTTTGATGTTAATATTGTTTCCTTGTGTGAAAAATTTAGATGATATTATGATTGTTTGAAGATTTATAGGAGAAAGCTCCTAAGATGATGTAAGGATTATATTCTTATAATGTTGAAATTAGATGGTTATTTAGATTTCTTGTATGCTGTATTTATTATCCCGAACTACACATTCCACCGATGTCTCCTATTGCTGTGATAGATGCCTTACATATGGTGTTAAAACTTTCACATGACTTTAGAAAGTCATTCTTAAGTTTTAATACCATATGTGGCGGATTGCCATGTCTATGGTACCCTTTGGGGCGTGACAGCGTTAGTAGAGTTTGATATGTTATGTGCTTAAGATATATTATGGCTTTACTACCAGTGTATCGACTATGGAATTCATTATTTTATGTTTAAAATTTTTCTGTGTTGATTTTAATAATTTTCTTAGTATTGAATGACGAATTAATCTTATCAAAGCTTCTCTTTATTCTTATCCCTCTCTCACTAATTTTTAGAATTGTAGTTATATGTAATCTCTTCATAACATGCATGATAGGCTAATGACCTTGTAGCTTAGTTGCATGTCCTATATGCAATTGATCGTAACCAAGAATAAAACAATATAATAAACCCGATAGCAATCCTATGGTCAATTCTAAGGCAATTGTACCTATCTATTATAGCATAGGATTTCTACATATGTCACCATCTAGGATTTGAATACCAAGTACTAGTATTACCGTTGCTCTACCATTTAACCATATAATTGAGATAAGATTATTAAATAGGAATACTAATTAACTAAGCTAGCAACCCAAAGAGTTAATTATGCGTGCTTTCTTGAAACTAATCAATCATAAAACAATATCTTTATCTTGCTCTACCCTAAACCCTAATTTCATATAGTATATTAATTAATGAATCATTTATATCTTGAACTAGGAATTCCCTATTAAATTAATTTCCCTCTTCAAGCTAATTAATCTCTAACCCCATATGAGATAGTGGAAATCTCTTCCTCAATGACACACATATAATTGCATTAAAGCATGGGATTCCTTTTAATAATGTAAAATTAATGCAGAATATCAAAGTTCCCTATCTCTAATTGAACATGTAATTTCTCTATTAATAAAGATTTATTCAATTAGATGAAATCTCTATCTATCTAAACGACTCAATCAATTCTAGCCACAAGTTAATTACAAGAATAATAAAAACACATGAATAGACTCAATAACATAAACTTTCATTTATAAAAAGAACAAGTGGTTTCACAAGATTTAGGTTATAAGACTTTACTCTGTCATAGCTTTTACAATCATAACATGAATTCTAGAAGAATAGAAAGTAGTCATGATGTAAAATAAATCCCCTTAATGAATTATTGTGATACTCAATGATTCTTGCACTTCTCCTCTTGAAGCTCGTAATTTTCTATCTTTAGGGCTTTTGAATGGGTCAAAGTTGATGAAAGGCGAAATCAAGTTTCTATTTATAGTTATGGCGAATGTCGGCTCAGCAATACCCTATGCGCGGCCATGCACCCTAGGCCATGCTCGTCTAATAATTAAATTTCTCAAATAACAACCCTATATGACCTTGGAGCACTGCTTGTGCTTGTGCCCGTGCTGAACTAGAACTAAGCACTGTGTGAATTTTCTTCTTTGCACGGCTTCGTTCCTAGCCATGTTGATAGGTGGTGTACTCCAATGATTTTAGCTTCTGGTCATTTTTCTCTAGCTACACGGCCTCGAGCATGCCCATGCATTAGCTCGGGCACATTCAACAACACTTACTGATCAATTTTCCACTTCTGCCTTAGTGGTTATCATGGCCATGCACTAGGTAGTATATGTGTAAAAATTAACCCTTGTTTAGACTTTGTCAAATTTGCTTTGGTTTCACTTGAATTATCTTCAAGACTCTTAAATGGCTCCTTTTATCCCTAAAATTAATATTTAAGCAATTAAGTATCCCTTTCGTGATAAAATTACATAAAATACATATAAAATATGATCAAATGAACATTAATGAGGATAAGTATCCTTTCGACACTTATCATTACAACTAGCCTCCCAAGTAATATGAATGAAGATTGAATCCCCCCTCCTTTATTGTTGTTGTAGTAGTAGTAAGGATTTACAATGAGAAGAAGCTTTCAACAAGATCCTATAGAAGAAGGAATCATGAGGATGGACAATAAAGTTGTTAGAATAGAAGAAGAATTATAAGAAAAAAAATAGTTTAGAAAGAGGAAAATTTCATATAAGAATAGGAAATAAACCTAAAAGAATAGTAATAAGTGAACATGATAATACTTCAACAAGTTCTATAGGAGCATCAAACACAATAACAGAAAGCTTGGATAAATTAAAAATGGCCAGTCCAACAGATCCAAATGATTCAACAGAAAAAAAACATGTTATAAAGTTCATAGGGTTTATAAAGGACTAGATTGTTTTTCAAGACTTAAACAATATAATTAGGTGCTTTAATAGATACAGGTAGCACATTAACATGATAGATGAAAGAATTGCACTAGGAGAAGAAATAGAAGAAAAGGATGTATGTAGAATAGACACATATATACATGGAAACAAGACAAAAGAATGTAGATGCACAAAGAAACACAAGGTAGTTTTTACACAAGAGAAGAATGGACTGTACCAACGTATAGTGGTATAATACCGTTGTGAAATTTTGGAAATTCCAAAATTATATGTATTATAGGATTAGATTTTTTGCTCAGTAATCAACATGGAATACTAATTGCTAGATATATTGTAAATATTCTTGGACATTCGGCTATGGCATATAGTAATTATTTAGAAAATACAAAATCGAACATCGGACTGTTGCAATAGTGTTGTGAGATTAAGGATTGTGATTGCCAAAAATTAAGAGAATGTCAAGAAAAAAGATAACAGTTAGTAAATAGAAGATGGAATAATATAAATACAACAACAAAATGGTGAAAAAACTTTAAATGAAAAGGATTGGATAGAAATAGAGATTATTAATGAAAAAAATACAAATAAAACAACAAAATGGTGAAAAAAAAACATTAAATGAAAAGAAAGAAAAATGATAAATTAGGAAAAGGTATACAAGGTTTTAGATTATGCTTGTATGGAAACATGATACCTTAACATAGATTAGATTTTAAGCACATCAGAAAAAGATGAAATTTTTGGAGAAATCTCACAAAATTCTTGGAAAGAAATAAGATCATATGTAGATAAGATATAATAAACCCAAATGTTAGGATTTATTCAAAGGCAATAAAATGTGATAACCTGGATAGATGAGATTTTGAAACGCATATTAAAGTATTATTAGGGTTAGGAGCTATGGAAAGATAAGATGGTCAACGTAGGAGTCCAGCCTTCATAGTAAGAAAACACAATGAGATAGGCAAAAGAAAATCAGGAATATTGATAGATTATAGAAAGTTAAACGAAAACACAAGGGATGATGCTTACTATCTTCCTAATGAAACAGAACTAGTAAATATGATTCAAAACTGCAATGTGTTTAGTAAGTTTGATTGTAAGTCAAGATTTTCACAAGTTAAAATGGATAAAAAGTCCTGACCATGGACAGCTTTTACATATCCACGATGACACTTCCAATGGAAAGTTATGCCCTTTGGTTTGAAATATGCACCATCAATATTTCCCAAAAAAAAATAAAAATGGACATAGCTTTTCAACATTTAAAGGATTTCACTACAAGCTATGTAGATGATATCCTTGTTTTCTCTAGGAATGAACAAGAACACAGAAAATTTTAAAATGGTACTTGCAGAATTCGAAAGGCAAGGGATTGTAAGTACTAAAAAGCATGATTTTTTAAAAGAAGCAGAAAATTTTAGGAATTGAAATAGGAAAAGGAAGGATCAAACTACCATAAAATGTAGCCGAAAAGGTGTTATAATTTCCAAAACAAATGGACAAAAGATAGTTGCAAGCATTTCTAGGATTATTAAATTATACCGAGCCTTTCATAAAAGATTTAAATTCTTTAGTCGGACTGTTTTATAACAAGATTTCTAATTTTAAAGGATTTTCACAATAGGACATTAAATAAATCAAAAGGATAAAAGAAGAAGTAAAAAGGTCATCAAAGTTAAGATTACCTCTAAACATAGATTTTTTAATCACAGAAAGTGATGGATGTGATATAGGATGAAGAGGATTCTTAATAAGAAAACCTTATAAATATGCAAATAAGATAACAAGAGACATTTGTAAGTATATTAGTGGAAAATTCAAAGAAAAGAATTTACCTAGTATAGAAAGGAAAAGAAGAAGAAGAAGAACAACATCAACAACAACTTAATTAGCATTCTTCCAAACTTGATGACCTTGATAAATTGCAAACAACTAGTAAATGGCATTCTTAGTATTCTCTGGGCACAAACTGTGACTGAAAAAGAAAAAAAAAAAAAGAAGATAAAATAACAACCAGTACACATATCTAAAAGCTCTTTAGAGTTCACGAAATAAAGAGCAATTGCACCCAATATATAAATCATATCTCCAATGACAAAATAAACACTTGATATTGTCACTGCTACGTATTTAGATAGCATCATTTAGATTAATTTCACAGTATGCTTCTTTAAATGGCTCTCTTGTGTTGGAAATCCACCAAAGCTGTCGTTGTAATTTGATTCATCTAATCGCACAAATAACGAACCAATCGATTTCTTTTTGCAAAAGTTTGCCATTAAAATATGATCATTTCTCATTTTAGGTGTCAACTTTCTTCTTTACTTTATTTGCTTAAGCACACTATGTGACTTATGCCTCATCTAGTTTTACTTTCTCCATGCTTATACGAAGTGCATGCGCTTCTCATTCTACCTAGGAGAAACATGGTCCATGTTTGATATGGATTGCATAAAATAACAATAAGGATCACTTTAAAGATTATAAATTTACATGATTTTATAGTAGAAACATTAATGGCGTTTAGCTTTAATATCCTTACAAAAGGCTAATGAGGTGGTAGGTTGCTTGTTTACTACGTCTTGGATTCCCTTTATTTATTTTGTGGCATAATGCTTGCAGGACATTGTAATGAAGTCTGTTGACAAGAAACTTAAGGCTAAGAATCTTCCCTCACCACCATGGGGGTTTGTTAGGCTGAAGCATTGAATATGTTAGTTTTTGGTAGGGTACTTTTGTCATCTAGCGATACGAGAAGCTTAATGACCTCTATCAAACTAATCACTATGAATCCCCACCCCTAGAAAGCCTTCCTAGTGGCATAACAGTCCGCAACAAAGTCAATGCAATAATGAATTTAAATTAATAAACATTACAATAACCAATATTGCTACATCATCACACTTTTTTTAGATGACTCTCTTACATATTTAGAATACCACGTGTCTTAGGTAAAAAGAAGTGATGATAAACTACTATGGAAACATGGGGATTATATGAATAAAATTCAAGACTGGATATAATACAAGAAAGCAAGTTATAGATTCCTTAACACTCTTTGTCACGAGGGCAAAGCTAGTAACTTTGTCGAAACACAAAAGTAATTTCAGCTAGTTACTCTTTAACTATATTATCAAAAATACAATTAAAAACACGTGGTCATTTTGGTTACTTAGATGAGAAAATACCACAACTGTTCTTATATTTTAAGTTGCCAACACTATTATGTTTTATTTGCTATTGTAAACATAAAAGTATTCATCACTTTTAACTAATGTTTCAAGTACTTAAGTTAGACATATACCAATATGTCATTAACATGTTTTAGTTGTACTTAACACGTAATATACTATAGATTGTTGTTGACATGTTATAGTAGATATGTTAATGACATGTTTTAGGTAATTTCAAGTAATTTCATTACCGACATGACTAAAGTAATTGACACATAGATTGCCTTATTACCTCTCACTCGTTGTTGAATTTAGGAGTCTTTGCTACTAACTTAGCTTATCCACTATGTTTATTACATTGTCGGTCACTTAGCTACAATGAAAATTTTACGCATAACTCATGTTAACATATGTGTTGATAGCAAAATTAGTAGATACAGCTTAAGAATTTTCATTGCATCTTACATTCTCCTTTTGTGTATGAAAAGTTACACCACTTGTGACATTATTGCTCCTATTCAATAAAAAAGCAAACAATAGTACGAATTATTATCATTTTCAAATTTCATATTTTATTAATTGCAAATCATTCTGTCAATTGCCCACTTATTTGCCAAAACTTTAACTCTTTTTGGGACCAATTTAGTTTCAATCATAATTGACATCAAGACATATTTTATTTAATTCTTTATCTTTTGTCAGGTTGAAGATTTTGATTTAATTATCCATTAATTAATACAAAAGATCTATAAAATTGAGGAAAAATGTTAAATTCCATACTTTAATTTTGCAAGAAAATTCAATTTTGGTACTTAAACTTTGAACTAGTCAAGTTAATACCCAATTAAATTTTTTATGGTTATTTTTACTACTTCAACATTGTTTGTTCTCTTTCTTGATGTAGAAAAGACAACCTATCAGTACTAAACATCATTAGGATAGGTTGTAAAAATGTAAAAATAGACTACATCTCCTAAGTTTGCAAATTATACTGTTATGAATGTTGTAAAAATAGTTTAAAAAAATTGATTGGGTATCAAATTGTCTGTTTTAAGTGTAGGTTGGTGCAACATTTAGAGTCAAATTTGACTAAATTAATGGGCCATAATTTTCCCTATATTTTTCCATCAAAATCATGCTTTTATAGCAATAATAAAAAACAACCTAAAGGAATACCTCATTGACATTACAAGGGTTTTAAGGTGCTATTAGTTTTATTCTCTTTTATTCATTTAATTCATACATAACATCTTAACTTTGTAAGATGATATAAAATTTTATCTAACATTACATAAGAAATTCTTTAATATTTACAAAATCAAGACCATATTCTGTATCTTTAAATTAATTAATTTTGTACATATACTAAAAATTTTATTTCGTCTCATTCCTTAAAATGCTTTTCTAGAAAAACGACAAAAAAAAAGTAGCTCAGTACACAAGTAACGAATACAAATGCAAAGTGATTCACACATGCTTAAGCTAAATGCAAAATGCAAAATGCAACAACCGATTATTTATTATTCAATCTTTAGCTAGTCATACATCATGGGAGTATTCAAACTCCGTGAAATAGAGATTTCTGAGGGAACCTGAATAACAATCACGACGCTCAAGAGGTTGATATAAGTAGCTCGAATACTCATACCATCCTAATAAATTTATTCATAACGATTAAGTAATCTTATCTGAGGTTTCTAGCCATTTCTCGACTTTGCTTAATTCAATCCATAACATCACCTAATTCAAGTGTTCCCATAAATATTAAATTAAATCATATTACATCCTTTGAAGAATAAGCAAATATTATACCGATACAAAATTCCCCATCGATTACCCATTGAACCACTTATGAAAGTCATATCAAAATGACAATGGTGGTCTAAGCGCCTAAAACTACCATGCCCCTAATCTGAGCAGGGTTACCGCTCTTCGAACCAGATTCAATGGTATAAAAGACACTCATAGAAGCGATTATTAGATATCCTTAATTTAATGAAATTTTAAAGAATGTCTATCCTAAATGAAGAATCAAGCAAGTTACTACGTACTTGTACTAACTCGTGAATTAATGGGGGTGGCCGAGCGAGGATCAATCACTGTTCAAAGAGATTATCACAATATCACACTTAGTCCAAGCTCAATGTTAACTGATCTCATACTTAACCATTCAAAGAAATTTAAATAAGTTATCACAAGATCTTAAAACAAGCAAAGGAAATCATATATACAATATAATTATTTTAGCTTAACACTCGTAGAAAATCAATAATTTGTTAAATCTATGATTATACTTAAATCATGCTTAATTATATCACTCAATCATCATTAACTATTAAATATCATTAATCTATCTCATTTTAATTCAAAAAGATCCATTTGCTAAAGCAAATGACATAAAACAAACAAAAATAAGTTTTTGATTTTGCTTGGAAAATGCAATAGTTGGAAAGAATTAAAATTTAAGCATTGATAATTTCAGAATTTGGAAAAACTCAAAACATGAAAGTTGTATATCTCTTTTTAATCTTTCCAATGCAACTTGAATCACCTCAATCGGAGATCAGATGAAAAAGTTACGATCAAAATAAGAAAACACATCAAGCGGCAAAGGAGGTTGCACACCCCTTTGGTTGCTCGTGATTTTTGAAAAACACACCATCAAAGCATATCATGCCCCTTTGGTCGCCCATGACATGTGAAAAAGTGACGATCAGCTTAAACCACTCCCCTTCGCTCTCTCGTGACTGTTACCCTGTTGCTAGACACGACTTTTCTTTGTTTTTCATGTAAAGTTCACACTTCTAAAACTTCTTTAAAATCATCCCATGTTTTCCCTAAGCTTGTTATATGATCAATACATCATTCAACCCACATAAACTCCACTCAAAACATTAAACACTTCACCATCATCATTATTCACAAATCACACTTCAAACCCTAAGTCTACAACACCCAACATTTAGTCATCAACCATTTGCACTTCTCAACACTTCTAATCTTATATACTGCATATGTAACTAACTTCACTAGTCCCCATAACACTTCTTATACTATCAATACAACATATAAATCATCAAGACAAGTTTAAGCTTAAACCTAGTGTCAAGAAACTACATACATTCATATATTCAAGATAGGAAAAACATACTTTCTAAGTAAACTTTGTACTCTTGATTTGTAGTCCTAAGCAAGCTTTTGATGGTTGAATTTATAAGGATGAAGGGCTTGATAGCATAGGGCCATGAGGAAGCTTTGGGGAGTGCAAAAATGGAGTTTAGAAGCCTTTGAGTGTGTTTGTGTTGTCTGAAAAATTTGGATGAATTTTGCACTTTTATGGGTTGTGTTATCCTTTTGTATGGCTGCTACTAATAAGGCCTTTAATGGGCTTAACTTGTTTTAATTAATGGGCTTGATTTGGTTAATTAAATGTGGGTTTATAGGCTTTATTTGTGCCTAAAATTCTACAATTTTAAGAATTATGTACATGCTTTATCTAACTCATTGTAAGCATATTTAATACATTCTAATGAAATTAAAATTTTATGAACTCAATATTTAATTAATTCTAATACATTTAAATATTTTTAGCACAATTGCACAACATATAATTCGTCATAAATATAAATCACATTCAACACATATCAAAAGCATGTATAATTTCAACAACACACATATAAAACGTGAATTAGGAATTTATGGCTATTTCATTCTCTCCTCTTTCAAAAAGTTTCGTCTTCGAAACTTAGCTTACCTTAATCATTGATCAAATATCTCTGGATACTTATGACTCATCTCATTTTCGGGCTCCCACATTGCTTCTCTCTCATTTTGTCCAGTCCACAAGACTTTCACAAAAGGAATTACTTTCTTTCTTAGCACCTTGTCAATCCTATCCAAAATCTTGATCGGTTTTTCAATTGTGCTCAAATCTAGTTGGACTTCTGGTTGATGAGAAGAAATGATGGCATCATAATCTGATATACATTTTCTGAGTTGAGACACATGGAAAACGTCATGCACTTCCGATAAATTTGGGGGTAAAGCTAATCGATAAGCTAATGGTCCAATTCTCTCTAAAATCTCATATGGACCAATGTATCTTGGATTCAACTTGCCTTTAACCACAAATCTAATTACTCCTTTTGTTAGAGAGATTTTGAGAAACATATGGTCATCAACTTCAAACTCCAATGGTCTCCTCCTTGTGTCAACATAGCTTTTATACCGATTTTTGAGCTATTTTCATTTGTTGTTTTATCACTTGAATCTTATCTACTGCTCGTTGTATCAACTCATGACCCAAAACAACTCTTTCACCAACTTCATCCTAATACAGTGGAGATCTGCACTTCCTACCATAAAGAGCTTCATAGGGCGCCATTTGAATCATTGTTTGGAAGCTATTGTTGTAGGCAAATTCAACAAGTGGCAAATAAGTGTCCCACCTATTGCCAAAATCTAAGACACATGCTCTGAGCATATCTTCCACTATTTGAATTGTTCTCTTTGATTGCCCATCTGTCTATGGATGAAATGTAGTGCTAAACTAAAGCTAAGTACCTAAAGCAGTATGTAAACTTTTCCAGAACCGGTTGACAAAGCGAGAATCTCAATAAGAAGTAATCGTCTTTGGAATCCTGTGTAGTCTCGCTATCTCTTTAATATAGATACGTGCCATCTTCTCTAAGGAATCTTCAACCCTCAAAGGTATGAAATTAGCCGATTTTGTTAATCTGTCCATGATCACCCAAATAATTTCATATTTGGCGATAGTCCTGGGTAAGGCCGCTATAAAATCCATAGTGATATCATCACATTTCCATTCGAGTATAGATAAAGGTTGAAGTTCTTCTCCGGGTCTTTCGTGCTCGATTTTTATTTGTTGAAAAGTCAAACACTTGGAAAAATATTGAGCAATATCTTTCTTCAAACCTTCCCACCATAAACTTTTATTTAAATCTCTATACATTTTGGTGGTTCCCGGGTAGATCGAATATGAAAAGGATTGAGCTTCTTTCATAACTTTTTCTCTCAAGCCATGTGGCATAAAGAGTCGATTCCCATGTCTAACAACTTCATCCCCATCGATTCTTAACTCTTTTCTTTTCCCTTCACTTATAGCAATCTTCATTCTTTTAGCTTCATCGTCTTCCTTTTGGGCTTGTTTAATCTTTTCCAAAATTGTCGATTGCAAGGACAATTGAGCCAATATCACATCAACTTGCACCATTGTAACTTCAAGTTCTAACTTCATGAAGTCCATCCGAATCTCTCTCTAATTAGAAATCAAGGTTACATCATTCACTTGCTTCTTCCTACCGAGTGCATCTACTACCACATTAGCTTTGCCAGTATGGTAAAGGATTTTCACATCATAATCTTTAATCAATTCAAACGATCTTCTCTGCCTTATGTTAAGCTCTTTCTATGTGAATATGTATTTCAAGCTTTTGTGGCCCGTGTAAATCTTACACTTTTCTCCAGATAGATAGTGTCTTCAAAGTTTTAGTGTGAGAATTACTGCTACCAACTCAAGATCATGCGTTGGATATTTCTTCTCATGGAGTTTTAGTTGCCTTGATGCATAAGCTATAACTCTTCCATCCTGCATGAGAACACAACCAAGTCCTTGGATAGACGCATCACTAAAGACCATGAATTCCTTTCCACTAACAGATAGTGCTAGAATAGGAGCTGATATCAATCTTTCTTTCAACTCTTCAAAACTTCTCTCACATTTGTCATCCCACACAAACTTAGTATTCTTTCGTGTTAATCTTGTTAATGGGGATGCAAGTTTTGAAAATCCTTCTACAAATCTTCGGTAGTATCTAGCTAATCCAAAAAAACTTCTAATCTCGCTCACATTAGTAGGTCTTGTCCATCTCAAAATAGCTTTGATCTTCATTAGATCAACTGAAATACCTTCTTTTGAAATAATATGCCTGAGAAAGGATATTTATTCCAACCAGCACTTATTAAATTTTGCATAGAGTTTCTTCTCTTGAAGTCTTTGCAGCACAAGTCGTAAATGCTCTTGATGCTCCTCCTTGCTTCGGGAATATATCATAATATCATCAATGAATACTATGACAAATGAATCCAGATAATCCTTGAAGACTCTATTCATCAAATTCATGAACATGGTCGGAGCATTGGTTAACTCGAAAGGCATCTCCAAAAACTCGAAGTGCCCATATCGAGTTCCGAAGGCTGTCTTCTGAATATCTTGAGATTTGATCTTAAGTTGATAATATCCTAATCTCAAGTCAATCTTAGAAAACACCGTGGCTCCCTTCAACTGATCAAATAGATCATCAATTCTAGGCAAAGGGTATTTGTTCTTAATGGTAACCCGGTTCAATTCCCTGTAATCAATGCACATGCACAAACTCTCATCTTTCTTCCTTACAAATAATACAGGAGCACCCCATGGCAATATACTCGGTCTAATGAAGCTCGTATCTTGCAATTCCTGTAACTGCAGCTTTAACTCTTTCAACTCTGTAGGAGCCATTCTATACGGAGCCTTGGAGATAGGTACTGTTCTAGGTAATACTTCAATTCCAAACTCTATCTCCTTAGCTGGTGGTAGTCTAGGTAGCTTCTCAAGAAATACATCCACAAACTCATTCACGATTGGCACCATTTTAATATCCACTTCTTCAATATTCATTGCTGCCACAACTGGTTTTTCCCACAGCTCCATAGGTCTTAGCCTTTCCAACCTATATGTGAATCTCCCCTCATTTGAGTCAAAACTGAACTCCACCTTACTACAATCAATCATGACCTTATAATGATTTCCAATTCATTCCCAATATCACATCAAAATCAAATAAAGGCAATATCATATCAATAGGCATGTTCACATTTGAAATCATAACATTTATATTTTACACACACAGGGATGCCTATTTTCAATCATCAACGGAGTAGTCACACACATAATACAATTAATCAATGTTTCATAAACAAGCTTAAAATCATTCATATAATTTTCAGAAATACATGCATGAGTTGCTCCAGTATCAATCAGCACATATGCATCCCTATTAGCAACACTCAGAATACCTACCAAGGTGTCCATTGATGGTGTATCCTCAATCTGTGGTAAGGTGAAAACCTTAGCATTTGTCTTTCCCTTCTCTATATCAACTCCACCCTTAATGTCAGGTCGATCCTTGCAGTTAGCAATATGATGACCTCTTTGCTTGCAATATGCATAGAAGACCGGTGGTAGTTTCAGATTCTTGCACTCTTTAGATCTATGTCCAACTTGACCACATGAAAAAAGGCATTAGGAGTCCACTTACAGTCAGATAACTCATGAGGACCATAACACCTAAGGCATTTCTTCTCAAATACAAGTGTAGAAGCTTTATATGTCGGCTTTTGATTTCCTTGTCTTCCCATAAAAGGCTTCTTTCCTTTACTAGCACCTCGATAACTATCATAGGACGAGGTAGAAGCAGGTCTCTTTCCCATAAATGCAGCTCTCTTTGCCTTTCTAATTTTACTATCATTCAGGATTTGTTCCATTAGCAAAGCTTTGGCCCTAGTATCTGATAAAGTATGTAACTCAAATTTCCTTACCTCACTTTGAATCTCCTCATTTAAACCGTTCTAAACTTTCTGAACTTTCATTCTCTCATCCTGGTAGTCACCTCCAGCAAAGCGTAATAGTCTACAAAATTCACCATGATATTCATCTATAGTCTTGCTCCTTGTCTCAAGTTCAACCAGTCAGTGATCATCCTTTCTCTCACTGAATTTGGAAAATATTGGTGAAGAATGTATCCTTGAATGTAATCCAATATAGGTTTGTAGATTCCCACTAACTAATCTCCACCAATTGTAAGCCTCTTTCTTCATCATATAAACCGCTAAATCAACTTTATTATCTTCCGGTATTCTACAGCAGCAAATGTCTTTTCAACTCCTCTATCCAATTCTCAGCCACTGTAGGATCGATACTAGTGTAATCAAATTCTAGGACCATCTTGCTAAAATCATGTAACTTGATTTAGTTGGATTGATCATTTACAGGAGCAGCTCATTTGGTCTCATTCCTTATTGATTACCTGCTGCATGAGATGTTGTGTTTGTTGATACATCATCATCTGATATTGCTGCATCATTGCCATTATGTCTCATCATCCTATACATAGAATTTGGATCACCAGTGGGCATTTGTGGCATTGGAGGAATGGGTAGCATAGGTGGAGGTGGTGGAATCTGAGTCGGTGGAGGAACTTACGAAGCTGAAGCCGATGCAGGAGGTGGAGTAGTCTCACCACTCGGTGTAGAAGATGAATCGGGAGGAAATGTGGATGATGACTATGGTGGTGGTGGCATACTTTCCCTCTCAGATTGTTGCCTCACAGACCTTCTCAACCTGTCCATCTTAACAATTTCATACAATACATTCAACACACATACATATATACAAATCTCAAATCGCATACAAAGCTTATTATATTAACATTCATATTTATAAATGACAACAAGCAATCAAACAAATAACAAGCATATGAAGCAAGCAAGAAGGAAAATATACACAACTATTCGAATAAGCTTAACTTTTTCCTATACTACCTATTTGTGTCTAGGTCAAGTCTCAAACAAATATCTCAATTAGGCAAACAATTAATCAAACTTGTCTCTGATACAATCTATAAGGACCCGCTATCACCCTTATAATTAATATAGGTGATAACAGTTCCCCAACCACATATAATCTGTAGAATTGTCTACAAGGTTATCCAAAAAAAGTGTTTGAGGAATTGTTTGTCTTATTCCACATAATTAACATAATTGAAATCATAGTTTTTCAAAACTTTTAGCAAAACATAACTACACCATTAACATATTTCACAAGAGAAATAAACCCAAGTCATACATAGCTAGGTACGTATATATACATTACAATAAAGGCTTCTTACAAGCCTTAACAAAATTACAAATATAATCTAACTAAAACTTTAAATACAACCACAAAAGCTATCATAACTAGTCTATTACAAAAGATGGATTCCATCCTCCAAACCATCAAGAAATTCCTCGAAATCGGTTTCATACCCCATATTCGTATAAAACTCATCAGATTCATCATCTGAAATGGTTAAAAATATGAGCTAAAGGTCTAGTACACAAATAACGAATGCAAATGCAAAGTGATTCACACATGCTTAAGCTAAATGCAAAATGCAACAACCGATTATTTATTATTCAATCTTTAGTTAGTCATACATCATGGGAGTATTCAAACTCTGGACAACAGAGATTTCTGGGGGAACCCGAGTCATGATAACGACGCTCAGGGGTTGATATAAGTAGCTCGGATACTCATACCATCTTAGATAAATTTATCCATAACGATTAAGTAAGCTCATCTAAGGTTTCTAGCCGTTTCTCGACTTTGCTTAACTCAATCCATAATATCACCTAATTCAAATGTTCCCATAAACATTAAATTAAATCATATTACATCCTTTCAAGAATAAGCAAATGTTATACTGATACAAAATTCCCCATCGATTACCCATTGAACCACTTATGAAAGTCATATCAAAATGACAATGGTGGTCTAAGCACCTAAAACTATCATGCCCCCAATCTGAGCAGGGTTACCGCTCTCTGAACTAGATTCAACGGTATAAAAGACACTCATAGAAACGATTATTAGATATCCTTAATTTAATGAAAATTTAAAGAATGTCTATCCTAAAGGAAGAATCAAGCAAGTTACTACGTACTTGTACTAACTCGTGAATTAATAGGGGTGGCCGAGCGAGGATCAATCACTGTTCAAAGAGATTATCACAATATCACACTTAGTCCAAGCTCAATTTTAACTGATCTCATACTTAACCATTCAAAGAAATTTAAATAAGTTATCACAAGATCTTAAAACAAGCAAAGGAAATCATATATACAATATAATTATTTTAGCTTAACACTCATAGAAAATCAATAATTTGTTAAATCTATAAATATACTTAAATCATGCTTAATTATATCACTCAATCATCATTAACTATCAAATATCATTAATCTATCTCATTTTAATTCAAAAAGATCCATTTACCAAAGCAAATAAACATAAAACAAACAAAAATAAGTTTTTGACTTTGCTTGAAAAATGCAATAGTTGGAAAGAATTAAAATTTAAGCATTGATAATTTCAGAATTTGGAAAAACTCAAAATATGAAAGTTGTATATCTCTTTTTAATCTTTCCAACATAACTTAAATCACCTCAATTGAAGATCAGATGAAAAAGTTACGGTCAAAATACGAAAACACGTCGAGCGGCAGGGAGGTTGCACACCCCTTTGGTTGCTCGTGATTTTTGAAAAATACACCATCAGAGCGTATCACGCCCCTTTGGTCGCCCGTGACATGTGAAAAAGTGACGATTAGCTTAAACTACTCCCCTTCGCTTGCCCGTGACTTATACCTTGTTGCTAGACACGACTTTCCTTTGTTTTTCATGTAAAGTTTGCACTTCCAAAACTTCTTTAAAATCATCCCATGTTTTTCTTAAGCTTGTTATATGATCAATACATCATTCAAACCACATAAGCTCCACTCAAAACATTAAATACTTCACCATCATCATTATTCACAAATCACACTTCAAACCCCAAGTCCACAACACCCAACGTTTAGTTATCAACCATTTGCATTTCTCAGCACTTCTAATCTCATATACTGTATATATAACTAACTTCACTAGTCTCCATAACACTTCTTATACTATCAATACAACATATAAATCATCAAACTCAAGTTTAAGCTCAAACTTAGTGTCAAGAAACTACATACATTCAAATATTCAAGATAGAAAAAACATACTTACCAAGCAAACTTTGTACTCTTGATTGGTAGTCCTAAAGCAAGCTTCTGATGATTGAATTTATAAGAGATGAAGGGCTTGATAGCATAGGCCCATGAAAAGCTTTTGGGAGTGCAAAAATGGAGTTTAGAAGCCTTTGAGTGGGTGTTTGTGTTGTCTGAAAAATTTGACAAATTTTGCGCTTTTATGGGTTGTGTTATCCTTTTGTTTGACTTTCATGGCTGCCACTAATAAGGCCTTTAATGGGCTTAACTTGTTTTAATTAATAGGCTTGATTTGGTTAATTAAATGTGGGTTTATAGGCTTTATTTGTGACTAAAATTCTACAATTTTGAGAATTATGTACATGCTTTATCTAACTCATTGTAAGCATATTTAATACATTCTAATAAAATTAAAATTTTATGAACTCAATATTTAATTAATTCTAATACATTTAAATATTTTTAGCACAACCACATAACATATAATTCGTCATAAATATAAATCACATTCAACACATATCAAAAGCATGTATAATTTCAACAACACGCATATAAAATGTGAATTAGGATTTATGGCTATTTCAATATACGTCTAATGAATAATGTTAAATTTCAGGATCATTTTATAATCAATAACCTAAGAATTTTAGATATAGTAGTTGTCACGTTTATTGTTTGAATTTTGCTTTTTTTCAATCAATCGTTTGAAATTCAGAAGTGTCAATTTGAAACCTAAAATTTTAGTTATTTTTGAAATTAACTACCCGAAATATGCCAAAATTTATTTTTAGTCACCTTTTACCAATTTTTTGGAACCGACTACACATATAAGCAATATAAATGAACTTGAAATATTTGTAGATTATAAATTAATGCCTTAAATTTTTGGTAGTTAAATATACAAATTAACAAAATTCAAATTTCAAATCTAACATTCACCTTTAGATATTAATTTTATTATTTAATTGGGTTTTGTTTGTTTCATCTTCTTTTTTTTTTATTAAACTGGCATTTTATTTTATTTTTATTTTCAAATAGATGCTTGTTAAAAACAAATGTAGATGAAAAGTAAACATTTTTACACATAAACATATGAAAAAAATCATTTACATATAAGATATAAATAAAATCAAGATGCAGATAGGATATGTATAAGATACAAATGAAAATAGATAATCTAAACACACGTTGCACTATCCTAATTGCATAGATGTACAATATGACATCAAGCTCGAGCTATAGGTTCATGAGTTAAGTTCTTTGGATTCTTAGGTGAAAAAAAGTGGATATTAGATTTGGCCCTATACGTAAACAACTTAGGCCTACATAATATGGACGATGGTGCTTTTGGATTTTCAGTTTTTTTGACCGGTATCTGTATCAGTTTAGTATCAGCATTGTTTCAATTTTAGTTTAGTATCAGTTTGAAAGCTGGTGTTTGGAAAGTTATTAGTATCATTTAAGTATTGGTATGAAAGCTGATGTTTGGAAAGCTGTCAATTTTAATTCAGCATGGGTTTGGTATCATGCTATTTTTTTTTCTTTTTTATTTGAAAATTAACAATACGGTTATTAATCATCATATTTTTAATGTTAACATTTTTTTTCATAATTATTTTAATTTCATTAAAATTTGTGCTTTGTGATTGTCAGTTTGTTACCGGTATCTTTATAAGTTTTAGTATCAGCGTCTGATCAGTTTTAGTTCCATATCATTTTGAAAGGTAATGTCAACTTTAGTTCTATATCAGCTTCGTGTCTTGTAATGTTTTTGCTTTTTGTTTTTAGGTTTATTTTGAAATTAACAATATGCCTATTAATCATCATATATTTTAATTTAACATTTCTTTTCATATTACATTAATTTCATTAAATAATATTAGAACCTTTAATAACCTTAAAGTTGTAATTACCACTTCACACTACCATCATTAGTAATGTAAACAGTTAGAGCTTATTATTACAATGACACATTAATAATGGAGTTGGAAGTTATCATTACAACCGAAATAGAGAAACTGTTGTTCTCCATGAAACATCTATTTGACCCCGATGATGTGATGTCAAACCATAAGCTATTGAATCACGTGCAACATTCATCCACAAATCATTAGTTAATTTAGGCATACTGCAACCTTGTGGTTCGTTTTCACTGTTACTATGATCAGACCTACTAGAACCCTCTTGTCCAAGACTATTCCTAATGTAAAAATCATTAATATCATTTTTGATAAAGAAATTATGTATAGCAACAGTAGCAGCGACTATCTTTATCTGCTTTGCCAACTTGTACGTTGTCATGTTGTGGAGAATACGAAACCTATTCTTCTAAATTCCAAATGTTCGCTATATGATATTTAATAGTGACGAATGTATGTGATTGAATAGTTCTTTTGGACTCTGTGGTGGACCACTCGATCGATATTCAGACCCATGATACCACTCTCTGTTACAACTAGGCAAAGGCGAGTGCCTACGTGGCATCAAGATTACGTTATCGGTTGAAATCAAATAACAACTTTCAACTGGAAAAGTTAAAAACAGTTATAACACAACAAGATCGTTAAGATTTAGTCATTGTAGTTGGATAGATTTACATACATGTAACAGATCAGACCCATTTTGTAACGGAAAATCACATGCAAAGTATAAATACAGTAAATCAAAGCAGAAAAGGGCATGCTTTTAGCCCTGCTAAGAAATGAGTCTTCTGGAGTAAGCTGTACTCGAAACAACAACTATCCTTTCTCTAATAGCTTCACCTTGCATCACAAAGAAATCACGAGAGTTGATTAGAGAGAATTACAGAGAGGAGTAGAGAGGGTTTCATACCTGAGTGTCTTTCATTGAGTGACAGCGGGAGGAATTAGGGTTTCATTTGTATAGTGGACCAGGCCTTGCATTAGGAGTGGGCTTCCTAACATTTGGTGCTCTCGATCGACATTAATCAACATGGCAACAAGATCACAATGAAATCAAGAAGAAATGGCCAAATTGCAAGCTTTAGTATATTCAATAGCAGAATCAGTTAATAAAATGCAATCTCAAATGCAAGAACAGGTATATTCTTTAAAACAATTGCAAGATCAATTTACTCAGGGACAGAATCAGAACCCTGCTTCTTTATCTCAGGATTTTAATACTAATAGGGGTTCATCATATTCTGCAACAGTTCTTGATAATATGCTTAAGGGTATGAAGCTCGAAATACCTACTTTTGATGGCGACGATGTTATGGGATGGATTTTCCAGGCACAAAAATTTTTTACATTCCATGGTGTTCCAGATGATCAACGCTTGGTAATTTCTTCTTTTGCATTCAGAGGACGCACACTGAAGTGGTATGAATGGATAGAACAGAACCAATAGATATCGACATGGGAAGCTTTTCTCAAATCATTAAAAGCCAGATTTGGACCCTCTAAATTTGAGGATGTCCAAGGTACGTTATCCAAACTCATGCAAAAAGGATCTGTAGATGACTATCAAACTGAATTTGAATCATTGTCAACTAGGACAGTAGGTTTGTCAGATTATTTTCCACTGAGTTGCTTTATTTCTGGATTGAAACCATATATTAGAAGAGAAGTTCAAATATCTAGGCCTCATTCTCTTGATCAGGCCTTATGGTTTGCAAAAATGCATGAGTCAAAATTCGCAGACATGCATTATATGTCTAGATCTAATACTGCAAAATCATCTTGGAATAATGCAAACACTTTGCAATTTTCAAAAGCAACAGTATCATCTAATAATACATCAGTATCTTCATCCAAACCCACTATTCCAATAAAGAAATTGACACAAGCAGAAATGGATGAACGTAGGACTAAGGGTTTCTGTTATAATTGTAATCAAAAGTACAACAGAAATCACAAATGTAAGGCAAAATTTTTGTTATTGATCACTGATGACAATGGGGAGGACTCCGTAGAGTGTATTGATGATATGTTTGATCCTCATATGCAAATGTTTGATACTATTGAAGATGTAGCAGATGCATATGCCATTAGCTATCATGCGTTATCTGGACATAATGCTCCTAAAACAATCCGATTTAAGGGCATTATCAATAATAAACCAATGTCGATATTAGTGGATTCTAGTAGCACTCATAACTTTGTGCGATCAAGACTGGTGAAATACCTTAATCTGACAGTAACAAGATCTCCGCACTAAAATGAGTTGTCAAGGCAAGTGTGAGGCAGTACAGTTTCATATTCAAGGTTTATGTTTTACAGACACTTTTCATGTCTTACCTATACAAGGGGCTGAATTAGTGCTTGGTATGCAATGGTTACAAGAGCTAGGACCAGTAACTATTGATTATGGTCAGTTATCCATGCAATTTCAATATCAGGGGATTGTGGTGAACTTGTTAGGGGAGCGAAAATCTCTTTCTGAAATTACACATCATCAGTTTAAAAGACTCATATCTAAGGATGCTATTGCTTCATTTTATCAAATTGTGGCTCAGGAATCGGTTTGTAATACATGTGAGAATTTCACCAGTAGCCAAGCTTTGCAAGACTTGTTGGGCAAATATTCTCATGTATTTGAAGCACCTTCATCATTGCCACCTTTAAGAGAGATCCAACATCAGATTTACATCGAAGAAGGAAAGGGACAAGTTAATGTGAAAGCCTACCGATACCCACATTTTCAGAAACAGGAGATAGAAAAGCAAGTGACTGACATGCTCCAACAAGGAATTATTCAACATAGTATCAGTCCTTACTCTTCTCCAGTTCTATTGGTTAAAAAAAAAAGATGGCACGTGGCGTTTCTGTATTGACTATAGGGCACTAAATCACATAACTGTCAAAGACCAGTTTCCCATTCCTACTATCGATGAGTTACTGGATGAATTATTTGGTGCTTCTATTTTCTCAAAATTGGATCTCAGAGCCGGTTACCATCAGATTAGAATGCATCCAAGAGATATTGAGAAAACTGCATTTAGGACACATGAAGGACATTACGAATTTCTTGTAATGCCATTCGGTCTTAGTAACGCTCCAGCTACATTTCAGTCAATCATGAACAAACTTTTCAGACTATTCCTTAGAAAGTTTGTAATTGTCTTTTTTGATGACATATTAGTTTATAGTATGTCCGAGTCAGATCATTTAGAGCATTTGGAGAAAGTTTTCACAATACTACAGGATAATCAGTTTTATCTGAAGCAATCCAAGTGTAGTTTTGGGGTCAGCACTATCGAGTATTTGGGGCATATAGTATCAAGTAAGGGTGTGCAACTAGAGAATAAGAAGGTGGAGGTTGTTCTAAATTGGCCTATCCCTGTGTCAATTAAACATTTGAGAGCCTTTTTGGGGCTGTCAGGCTACTATCGACATTTCATTAGAGGCTATGCTTCTATAGCAAGTCCATTAACTGACTTATTACAGAAGGATTCATTCAGTTGGTCTACTGAAGCATAACAGGCATTTGATACACTCAAGACAACACTTGTTAATGCCCCTATTCTAGCACTTCCTAATTTTAAAGAATCCTTTGTAATTGAAACAGATGCCTCAGGGTCGAGAATTGGAGCAGTCTTACTGCAACAAGAACATCCAATTGCTTTTTATAGCAAAAAGATGCCACTACATCTACGAAAGGCTTCAGCATATGTTCGGGAGTTATATGCCATTGTGGAGACAGTGAGGAAATGGCGACAGTACTTGTTGGGTAAATATTTTCTCATCAGAACATATCACATAAGTCTCAAAGAAATAATGACCCAAGTCATTCATACACCTGAGCAACAGAAATATTTGTCTAAGTTGCTGGGTTATGATTACACTATCATGTATAAGGCTGGTAGTGAGAATAAAGTGGCTGATGCCTTATCAAGACAGCATCTGGATGAGGGACATTATTTAGCTTGGTCCACTGTTCAATTCCGGTTTGTGGATACTTTAAAGCAAGAATATGGATTGTTGGAAGCTTTTAAGAATGTGATATCTGACCTTGAACAAGGGAAAATACTCAAGCATCCTTTGGTTTGGAGGAATCAGTTATTGTATTTTGGGGACAGAATATTCCTGGTGCCTCAGTCTTCGCTTATTCCTCTACTATTACAAGAATATCATGTTTCCCCAAGTTCAAGTCATTTTGGCTTTTTTAAGACATGTATGAAATTGTCTTTAGCTTTCTATTAGGATGGTATGAGAACTATGGTGGAAGAATATGTGAGAAAGTGTCACATTTGTCAATAAATTAAATATTCTTCTCGAAGTCCAGCTGGACTTCTTCAACCATTACCTATCTTAGAACGAATTTGGGAGGATATAAGCATGGATTTTGTGACATCACTTCCTAAATCCCAAGGCTACATAGTAATATTGGTTGTTATAGATAGGCCCACTAAATATTGTCATTTAGGAGCCCTACACTCTCATTATACAGCAACCTCAGTGGCTTCTCTTTTCCTACACATGGTCCAAGATCAATTGTTTTAGACAGGGACCCTGTGTTCTTGAGCAAATTTTGGAAAGATTTATTCTCTTTAAGTGGGACTAAGTTGAATACTAGCACAGCTTATCACCCACAAAGTGACGGACAAACAGAGGTTATGAACAGAACATTACAGCAATATCTTAGATGCTATATAATGGACTGTCCAATTAAGTGGGTTTCAATGTTGCCTTGGGCAGAATATGCTTATAATACCTCCTACCATGAGGGTGCAGGATCAACTCTTTTTTCAATTGGTTTATGGTCGATCACCACCAACCATTGCATCTTACATTCGAGGCACCTCTAAGTTGGATGCAGTAGACAGGGAACTATTGGAGAGGGACGAATTACTAAAGACACTCCAGAGCAATTTGCTTAAAGCTCAGGAGCAAATGAAGTTGTATGCAGACCAACACCGACGGGAAGTACATTTTGAACCAGGGGACTTGGTTTATGTTAAACTGCAACCATATAGGCAGCTTAGTGTTTCTTTGAATAGCACACATAAGCTATCTAAGAGATACTATGGGCCATATGAGGTGCTTCAGAAGATCGGGACATGTGCATACAAGTTGAAATTACTAGAATCTGCTAAGATTCATGATTTTTTTACGTGTCTTTATTAAAGAAGGCTCATGGTGCTTCTATTCCATCTTTAGACTTGCCTATTGAAGCTATCAATAATCAGCCATTACTGATACCACTGGTTATACTTGACTCCAGAACTATTTTTCGTCAAGACAAGCCTATTCAACAGATTTTGGTTCAATGGCAAGGGTTACATCCTATTGAGACGTCTTGGGAAGACTGGGATTCATTCAGGAAGGCTTATCCCGATTATAACCTCGAGGACAATGTTATTTTTCAAGAAGGGGAGACATCTGTTACAACTAGGCAAAGGCGAGTGCCTACGTGGCATCAAGATTACGTTATCGGTTGAAATCAAATAACAACTTTCAACTGGAAAAGTTAAAAACAGTATAACACAACAAGATCGTTGAGATCTAGTCATTGTAGTTGGATAGATTTACATACATGTAACAGATCAAACCCATTTTGTAACGGAAAATCACATGCAAAGTATAAATACAGTAAATCAAAGCAGAAAAGGGCATGTTTTTAGCCCTGCTAAGAAATGAGTCTTCTGGAGTAAGCTGTACTCGAAACAGCAACTATCCTTTCTCTATTAGCTTCACCTTGCATCACAAAGAAATCACGAGAGTAGTTAGTATCAAACACGAAAGTTGATTAGAGAGAATTACAGAGAGGAGGAGAGAGGGTTTCATACCTGAGTGTCTTTCATTGAGTGACAGCGGGAGGAATTAGGGTTTCATTTGTTATAGTGGACCAGGCCTTGCATTAGGAGCGGGCTTCCTAACACTCTCCCTTGTAAGGAGCTAAGAACCCCTTCTTATTTGAAAACCTTGAATCCACCAAGTAATATTTACCTGTAAAAAAAATTCCATTGTGACAATCGCTAACAAAGGTGTGTCATGACTTATAAAAGTGTATATTCGAAAATCATCACTTACTAGGAGGTGGCACCGAAAATTTATATCTCTGATCTCCAAGTACCATAGTCAACAGATTTGCATCATGGCTCTGACCATCTGCACTTGCAGTCATAAATATGAATCTGTAACTAAAATCATAAACAACCAATATGTTTTGGGAAACTTCGCCCTTCCTAATTGTATATACGATTCATTCGTCCATTAGAATGTGTGCGTTACATGCGATCAATCCATTGCTCCAATGCAATACTAGGAAAAAAATGAAGAAAAGAACATGAATTTGGTACTGCTTCCATGTTATATGCATCTCATGCATGCCATATTATCCCAACCTAGAAAAATTTATAATATCTCATGTTTTGGCTATTATTGCTGGATTTTCATGAAAGTGAGGATCAGTAGGTTGTATTATAGTATGTGAAAATGCCAATATTGCGTCCAGTGCTTCATTAAATTGTTGGAAGATAGTTTCCAACGAATGTTGAAACATTTCTTGCACAACTTTTGTAGACACATCCTAACTTACTATTATTAAGAAAATCCCGAGTTTCTCCTCAATGGACACACCTTTGTTGTCCCGAAGGCTGTATTGTGCCAAAGTCCGACAAAATTGGCGAAATAATGTTAGACTCATTTGGAACATGTTATGGCATCTTGTTTGGTTTGGGTGGTTCAGGAGCTCATTGATAAATTATGCTTCGATTTTTATGGAGTTGTAACACAGATTTTTGTCGAACAAGTGTCTATCTATTATAAGATAGAGCATGCTTTCTATCACAAGCTCATCGTATCGATCACCGGCCATACCTATGCTGGAACAAGTGAAATTTATAGCACAAAATTTCACAATCAATCCCCAAACAAAAGGGGAAAAAGAGAAGAAAGGAAAAACATTCCATCATTTATGACCACAATTAACCAACAATAAATACAACAATACACACCACACATAATATAAATAAAACAAAACATACATATTACATCCCACAACTCTTCGCTAGCTCGCGTAAGAGGAATTCAATCTTTAGGTTGATATTCGGACAGGCAAAATAAAACTCCTTCATTTTCTCATCAACACAAATGTTGGTTGCCTCTAAACCTAGTGTGCTATTCTCTTGGACTGCTGGTAAGGCCCATACATCCTCTATAACTGTCGCGAAGCTTGGAGGATGTTTTTCAGTGCCAACCGATATGCCACTACTTGAACTCTGAGCCTGCAGTGTGGCAATCAAATTACCTAAATCGTTAGCGAGATCGTCCCTTGAAAATCGACGTTTTTTAGTCCGTTTTCTCGCTTTACCAGCAGGCCGTTGTTTTTGTTTGGACGAGGGTTCACCATCATGGGTGGAATGCTCAACTGGGTCATCTTCAAGTATGGAAGTATCCATCAGATCAATTAATCGTGGATCCTCACCCGAATCCCCATTGCTTTCAGGGCTGTCTTTTGGGTGAGGTATGAACGAATTAGGTGCCCAAGCTCTGTGATTTGTCCCATTCGTGCCTTTGAACATTTCATTGAGTTGATCTTTATATCTTAACCCCTCCAAATGAAATTGGAGAATGCTTTCATTTCCTACATCATTATACAAAAGGGGAATAATCAAACACTGACACATCATAAGATGAATTTGTAAAAAGATGGTTATATGTTTATACCTGATCCGTAGCCCCCCACCACTCTTTTGGTGCGTCAAAAGTCTAAGTGGTGTCGTTCCAAAACC
This sequence comes from Combretum micranthum, assembly GCA_024138025.1. Taxonomy (NCBI): domain Eukaryota; kingdom Viridiplantae; phylum Streptophyta; class Magnoliopsida; order Myrtales; family Combretaceae; genus Combretum; species Combretum micranthum. Next base: position 42,617 of record JAMXBD010003803.1, read on the forward strand.
AACTCCTGAGGTAACATATCGTACCAGCCAATTCCATTTGCACCGCAACTTCCTTAATGTGTCCCATTTTGTACAAAGCTACTTAGTAGTATATGATTTCCCTCTACTTTGCTAAAGTTTAATGCCTACTACTGTAAATGTGTTGAACTTCATATGCCCACCAGCACACTTCCCCAATCGGACTTGTTCAACACAGAATTCAATAAAGGCAATTGTGTCACTTTCGCTCCATAGAGCCCTATCACTCATGTTTTGGATGACAATTCATTATAACATGAACACACATAACATAACTTTAGTAAAAGCTCCAACTGGAGCACTCTACATTAGCGTGTTTGAAGAATGCAATGACAGACAAAAACAATAATACACAACATAACACAACACTCTCACACACATGCACACAACCAAACATATACCGACCAGCATTAGGAAATGCCCCAAGAGCTCCCTAGGAGCGCCCTTTACAGCCCCATGTGTGCTCCACCACCCGCCTTAACAACGCCCAACGAGCGCCCCCTACCAGCTCAATGCGCGCTCCAACACACCCCACAGCACTACCCCTATACATAGGCACACAAACACGCAATAGAACACTCACACACACCTAGTTGTACACATGCCACTATGCCAGCTCCACAACTACACACACACCAGCACATCACACACCCAACGCCCCTTAACCACGCCAACATACATCCCGCACACACACTTTACGATGCTACACACCGCAACACACAACCCACACACACATCATAGCCACAATACATACGTAACACAACCACAACATACGCACACGCAACGCACCCACATCACACCACTAGCATACACTCTGCACAACACACACACACACACACACACACACGATTCACAACACATACGCACCCGCACCCACATCCACCCCAAACACACATGCACCCGCACTTACCCTAAACACACCCACTAGGCCACTCTCAATCTCCACTAGAACAACCGCCATGCCTTGTACCTTCGGAACAAGAAATGAAAAATTACAAAGGAGTCAATTTTGTCAACGAACCTGAACTATGTGGGAAATTGATTTAATATTCCGCTAATCTCCACCTTTGAACACACTCTCATTATCTCTCTCTCTCTCTGTGTCCCACGCACGCTCTCTCTCTCTCTTAGGTGGTCTCTAGCAAACTCCCTACTTCAATCCAATTCCTTTATATGAAATCAGACTTCCTATTCTATCGGTGATGAAATGATAATGAGAGTACTAATAAGATATTGATTCTCCGATGAAGCAGTAGAGGAATATTTTCCGCCAAGAATCCTCCTTAATGTTATTTGAAATGGGTTTCACAGTAATTACGAGTAGAAGAAGAGATAAGGGTAAAATAGGAATTTGGGAAAATTTATAGGGTTTTCTTTGTCATTTTACAATAGTAAATTAAGGGGTTGACTTTCTTTGTTTGCTGCTAAAGAGAAGTTTTTGGACTAATTTGAAAATGAGAGGCAACTGATGGGAAAATGTATATCCAAACTCAGCCTTAATCTAAGGCCTATATCGGGCCCAAAATATGGCCCATATCGATATTGACCCGGACCCATCGAGATACAAGCAGAACCGATCAGTCCCTTCCCCCAATTTCAAATTTTTCCTCCGCGCCTTGGCCTTCCTTCAATTCATTTCTATCTCCACCGTTCGTCATCGAATCCACCAAAGTCTCTCTCTCTCTTGAAGTTAGATCGACGTGAGAAGAGGAGATCCTCGAAGAAGAAGAACAGGAAGAAGACGAAGAAGAAGAATAGGAGAAATGGAGAAGCTGTTCGTGCAGATATTCGAGAGAAAGAAATGGATAATTGAGCAAGTAAGGCATCAGACTCAACTCTTCGATCAATATCTCGCGTCTACTCTTCTAATTGACGGAATTGCCCCTCCTCCTTGGCTTCTCCAACCTTCGCATCCCTCAGGTATCATAAATCTCACTCCGTACAACTCCTCAGTTTTCGAATTCGCCTTTCATTTCGGAGTTTTCCACATTCTAGGATTTTGTTTAAGTTCGTATAAATATCTCTAATGGTGAGCTTTCTGGCAAGAAGTTAGGTTTTGCGCTTTCTAGGGTTTTTTAAGTTCGTAAGCACTCAATGTGCATGAAGACGTGTTTTGCATTGTTGAATTTGCTTGTATGTGTGGCGTTTAATGCTTTTCAGGGTTTTTTTGAGGTATTTTTTCGTACAAATTTGGTTCTTGAGTGTATTGGCATTCAATGTGCACATATAATGCCTTATAAGTTGATTTGGTATTAAGTTTCATTTCTTATAATTTTATGGGCTTTACACGTTGCATCAGTAAAATTCACTATATTGTTTTGTTTTGAGTTGATGGAATTGTTCCCATTTGAACCTAGAAGGCAGTTGGTGTGGTTTTATTGTAGGGATGAAGTATTTCTGGCTCAATTTAGCTGGAGAATGGTGGTTCAGTATGTGCTTTTCTGAAAATTTCAAGGAACTTGTTTTTTGGAAGTTGATTTAGTCATAAAATCCATTCTCCGAGAGTGAGTTTAACTGTAGTGAAATAGATAGATGCCTTGAAATCTTTTTACATCAATTTACGGGTTCAGTCAACATTCTGCATCATTATCACCTTTATAATTTGAATGACTTGCTGCTGCCCGGTCCAATTTGTATATAAGCATGAAAAATGTTTGTCATTTTCAAGTAAGAGATGTATTTGATGACTTGTTTTTTTTTTCAGCTTCTACAGAGTTCAAGAAAGAGGAGCTTATCTCAGAGCTCCTTTCTCCACATGCTAAAGTTCCAAATCATTTTCCTGTATATAACTACTCCAAGTTGCAAGGTGGTTTAGAAGGTGGACTTTTCAGAAGGGACACTGGAAAGAATAAATCATCATATCCGTCAGAGTTTCCTATAGTCGGAAATGAATCTGTCCACAATGGTATTTCAGAAATAGATCCCACTGTTATGTCTCCTCAAGATCAAAGAGAGTTAAATGTGCCAGACACGTATTATGATCTTGATGAATCATTGGCAAGACTCCAAAGATCAAAGGCAAGGCAAAAAGCTTTTGAACTCCGCAATAGTGCGAAGTCATCAAGTAGCTCTTTACATAATTCAGAAGGTGCTGAATTACAACAGAACAGAATTTCAAGCTTTGAAATTCATGCTCCACCGGCAGATCAGATTCTTAATGAGGGGTCTATCCATCCCCATAGAAGCAGTTGTAGCACTTCTGGTGCTGCTCATGACAGAATCAAGAAAAAGGGAGGCAACAGCCATAGTGGTAGAGTGACAAGATCTATGACTTCTGGAAGCCAACTTCTACAAGTTGACAAGTCAGCAAAGTCAGGCATCTCTTCTTCCATGGCTGAAGGGGGCCATGGTGAATCCCTAGAATTCTCCAGAACAGTTAACTCATGCAGTGGCTACAGTTTAAAGCGAAGATTTGCAGAAGAAAATAAGAATTATTCTACAAAACAGGTAAAAGCAAGCAAGTCTAATTCTGATATGGTAACAAGATCTCAAATTTCACCCTCAGATACCTGTGTTGATGACCCTCTGAAGCTGGAAGGCTTTGACACTGTGGCTGGGGAAAGATATATTGCCAAATTGATGCAACAAGACACCTGCATTGATCATCGCATGGAGACGAATGGTAGTTATGGAATGCATGAGGCTGAAGCAGATGCTTCTCAAAGCAATGAAGTCGAGTCTGTTCCCAGTTCTTGTGGGGTAGTAAAATCTAGGTATTCCCTTTGTCAACTAAATGCTGACTGCCCTTCAAGATTGGACAATACAAATGATTGTGATGATAGGATAGCCAAGTATCCTGGGACATTGTTGCAGTTGCAGCAAGTAGAAAACAGTTTTGGTCAAGTAGCTGAGCCTCATGATTCTGGAAACAAATTTGCTAGTCCAAACATCCAGGCTGATTTGATGCCATTGAGAATACTTGTAAAACATCATCAGCTGCTGATGACATGCAGCAAGCATCAGGCTTGCAACCACATGTACCTTCCCACTTCATTGATGATGCTGATCTGGTCAGTTTAGCAGTGATTGCTGATGGCTTTGTTAATCCAGCAAAAGATGCATCAGAAAAAATTCCCTCTGACTTAGATGATGTTAACTGTGTAGTTGAATCAGACAAGGTAAAATGTGCATCTAATTTCAAAATGCTGAAGCCAAAGCAACTTGATTTTGACGAAAAGGGGAGTGCCAAAATATAGCAAATGAAGTTGGGAATAATTGTTAGAAGATAGAACACTAGAGGAAGTGCCAAATGAAGACCCAGTGAATTTTTTGAAAGCACTAGATCGAGGGCAGAAGAGAAATCGAATGTTTTGTATGATGCTGGCTGCAAAAATAATTCAGAAAACTCAGAACTTGGCTCTGATTGCAAAGTTTTGACACAAAAGCCATTTGATTTTGATGACAAGGGAGATTGCCATGATAGAGTGAATGAAGTAAATAATATTATGTTGGATGATAGGAGACTGAAGGAAGAGATGGTTAACTCTTTGAAGGAGGTGTATCGAGAGGAGGAAGGGAACTCTTCTGAGATTTGCTTTGAAGATTGTGCTGACCATATGGATGGGGGCAGCATTATCCCAAGCCAAGTTCCCGTGTTATCAGTAAATGAAGCAGTTCAGATCAATGTTGATGATCCTAATTGCTCCTTAGAAGGAGGGAGAAGGACTTTATCCTTGAGAATCACATCAGGGACTCTGGTGCAAAAGTCTCCACTAGATCCACATGAAATTGCAATCAGTTATGATTTTCCAACAGTGCATAATTTTGATGGCAATGTTATGAATGGGAACTTGGGTGGTCGAGAAAGTGACCAAAATGGTGGTCTAACTTCGGAAGATAACCTCTTAAAAGAGAACAAGATACTGCAGATTCAAATGTTAGTGGGAGCCCAGTTGACTTGATGCAAGGAAATGGAAGCTATCCTAAGGGTTTGATCCTCTTTCGATGCAGCAAACAGAGGAGGTACCTGTTTTTGCATACTACATGTGCAAACATATCTTTTCCAGCCTTTTTAAGGATACGTCAAAATTTCTGTTTCACATTCTCTGTGGTTTGACTTCAAAAGTTCTTCAAATACTAAATATTTCTATCAGAGAACTAATCTTTCATGTTTTCAGACATGTAATACTTATTAGAGAAACCTGTGAGTTTGATGCAATAAAGATCCTAGCTATACAGCCCGTGTGACTTTGCTCGAAACTTCAGACAGCCTTTAGTATGTTACTGGATTGAAGTTATAGGCATAAAGGAATTTTGGTGTTGGAGATGTTTGAGAGTATAAGCCTTGGAAGTTAATCGGTTTTTCAATATTCAATTGGCTAAGAGGGTTTGATGGCCTCCTTATAATTAGCATTTTTTATTTCAAATGCTATGCAGTGATTCTTGACTTGTAGTATTCTGCTCTCAAAATGGCAAAAAGGTTGAACTAATTCATTTCAATGAGGAAAAAGAGTAACCATAAAAGTAAATCACTTGTTAGAGTCTTCATGCACAGTTAAATGTTTCATCTCAATGCATATTGAATTTGCATGAGTTGTATAAGTGCTCATTTAAAGCTTTTGAATTTTATTATATTTGTTATCATTGAACAGGATGCAAAAATGCCAGACTCATCCTGTGGAAGCAAAATTTTAGATGGCAAAAGTGGAACATGTGGAGTGTCTTTTAAGTCAGCTCCTCTTAGACAGGGTACTGCTGAATCCAAACCCTCTAGCAGATGAAGCAGAAATAGTTGGTCTCTTCAGCATTGATGGGGAGAGGAAGAGCCCTGATGAGCCATTGCTGACACAAGACAAGTTGGAATTAGTATGTACTAAAAGCCTGACCTCTTTTGGGATGTCTCTTGGGGATACAGCAGATCATATTGATGCAAATTTGGGGTTTTCATATGAACAGTTGGTACTCCAAAAGACAATCTCTGGAATTAGGCAGTGCTGCTGAAATGATGCCTATCTTGGAGGGTTTTACTGTGCAGACAGTGGATGAACAACCATCCATATCTATGGATGAATGCAGCTTTGAAAAGTTTGATGTTCAAGATTTTACGATAGAACGTGCCAGCATTGTTGAGCAGCTGTGTCAGTCTGCCTGTTTGCATGCCCCATTGTCTCCTCTCTTGGCAGCTGATAAGCTGCAGAAAGTGCCAAACATCTACCATTCTGTTCCGAATGGCCTTCTTGAGAATATTAGTTTTACAAATACTTTTCTTACTGATGATGGTACTAGTGAGGCTCCAAGAGCAATTGCGGATAATGAAGTTGACAAAGGATGTGTGAGATGGTCCTCATCTGATCCTTTGCCATTGTCTGGAGTACAATCAGCTGGATATCAGAATAAACCCTGTATGTCTCCAGTTGGAAAGTTGTGGGACAGAATTAGTTCAAGTTCAGGCAGTTCAAAAGAGAAAGGAAGCTTGCACTCAGAACTTCCATGCATCAGTGAAGAAAGTGAAAATGTATATGAGGTAGCTGATGCACCAGCTGAAGACATTTGCTCAGATACAATTACTCGTTCATTAAAGAGAACTCCACTTACTGAAATTTCAGAGGATCCAAATTGCCTTCCTTCTGTTTCTGAAATGCAAGATCAGACAATTGCAGAACGATATAGTATAGATTCTGTAAATACAGAAATTAGCTTCAATGGGACTAATAGAAGAGTTAAACAGAAACTACCAAAGATGAGAACAGTAGAAGGCATAATGGTAAGATTAGGGATAGCAAATCTGTGAGGAGAGGAGTGAGTGGCGAGGATAGACCCTTGGAGCCACTTCAAAGCAGGCTGAGTAAGGCCAAAAGCAGTATAAGAAAAGATCGCCCTAACGTCTCAGGAAAAGATTCTAAGCAACGCAACATTGTTTGTAATGTAACTTCGTTTCTACCCCTTGTTCAGCAGAAACCAGCAGCTGCGCCTTTGGCAGGTAGTTTTGATCTCCCTTTTTTTTTTTTTTTTAAAAATACATTTTCTTTTTCAATTGCAACATGTAGACATTGGGATAAATAAATAATTACCACATGTCATGTGCAAAAAACATATATGCACATATTTGGGGAATAAGGTTAAAAGCTATGATTTCATCATCTAGTAATGGACTAGCTTCATTATTTTTTCTACAAGCTAACGGGTCCATACCCCAACCATAATATTCAGTATAGAAACAAATCCTATTGGCCTGTCACAGGCTTCTCCTCTCCTCCAGAGTGTTTTATTTTATTTATTTATTTTTTTTTTGAAGAGAATTAATGTCTCCCTCTTTTACGTTTTTCAATTGCTTTTGCTTTGATGACTGTGGATCCTTAATTTTCCCAAGTCTTATCAGGGATCAAAGAATAAAATCTGGAAAATGGTAAAATGCTATATATATTCGTTGACATTTAATTATTTGAGACAGTCTTTTCATAATATCCACTAATTTAAGTATTCAAGTTAGTTCAACTTATTGTTCAAAGCTATTTTAAATGTTTCTAAAGTACTGAAAAATGCTTTGTTTTATTTAACGTTTCATCTATAGGAGGTATCTTTAGAGAATATGAAACAGTAGTCAATGATGTATAATCAGATAAGTGAAAAGAAATACCTCTTTCAAGTATCAAGAAGAAAACAACAAATTATCACAAACAGTAAAAGCTAGATTGTTTGGCAATTATGATTCAAGTTCACCGTAAAAGAAATTTGTTAGATTTTATGGAGTAACATTTCTCTTGGAGAAATAAAGCAATGGTGAGATGAGAGAGGCAGAAAATGTGTCATATTTAGTTGATTTCCAAATGTACCAGAAGCTGGGAGAAAACAAAAAATTTTGTATTCCATTTCCTAATCCATGGCAGCTTTCTCAAAATCAAATTAAGTTTAGAGGATTTATCGGTAATTTAGTTATGATAATTAGTTTTTTGAGGGCTGGGAAGTTGAACAAAGCTTCTTGGCTTAAATGATATGGACATTTTATTGAATCTTATTTTCACCATCTTGGCAAATGAACGCATCTATTTCTCAGGAGGATCTTGCCTTCATGTGTTCATGACTCAATGTTTGCAAATATATTGTTTGTTGCTATATTCGTTTTCTTAATTAACATTTCTGTTTCTGATTCAAATGTTTTCGTCCTTTTGTTGTCCCATGTTCCCTAAATCACTGCTGATTGGGGTGATCAAGAGCTTCTTATATGTTAGAAGATCTTACCTTTGTATGAGTGAACTTTATGCTTTTTCTGTACGCTGGAAAATATGCAATATCTGAAATTATTCCCTTAGATGAATTGCTTATCTGGAAAAACCAACCTTGTTAGTGGGGTATTTTAGGTCACAATGACAGAGAATTCTGGAGCTCTTATTTTTCTCCACTTCTCTCTTGTACATCATTTTATTCTTTTTTATCAATTCTCTTTTTTTAAGAGAAAAGAAATGGTATTTATACCTGAGATGCCCTTATTCTTTAAGGATGGCTTGGTTATTCTCATTTTTGGATGTGATATATATTATCATGCAATTTGCCTCTTGTAGGGAAGAGAGATGTTAAAGTAAAAGCTCTTGAAGCTGCTGAAGCTGCCAAGCGTCAAGCAGAAAAAAAGGAAATAGAACGCAAATTGAAGAAGGAAGCTCTGAAGCTTGAACGAGCAAGAGCAGAACAAGAAAATTTGAGACAGCAGGAACTGCAGAAGAGAAAGAAAGAAGAGGAAAGGAAGAAAAGAGAGGCTGATCTTGTGAAGAAAAGGCAGAGGGAGGAAGAAGAAAGGAAAGAGAAGGAATGCAAGAGAAGACGCCTTGAGGAAGCACGAAAGCATCACAGCAAACGTGCCAAAATGGAAGAGAAAGAAACAAATCACAATGTAACAGTGTGGTGTACTCTCAATTTCCTTTTTTACATCATGTCTTAATTAAGTTTTGTTCACGTATTTATTGGATTTGCAGGCGATGCAAGAATCAAAAAATGAATTGGCAAAGCAGAACAAAATTGAAGAGTCTGTTAAAATAGAGAAAACATGTGCTGTTGTGGAATTAGCAAGGGCTTGGAAAATCTTTGCCAAGATCTGTTGATTTCCTCTGAAACTTGTCAGACCCCAATTAATATTGGTGATATAGCAAAGGTATGAGCTATGGTTATGTCAGCTTATCTATGTCGTTACCATGGCTTTTTGTTGTCTTCCCACTAATGCCTAAACTTAATGCTCACCTCTAAGATGAGACTGAGGAAAATGGAAGGATCAAAATCCAATTTAGCATTCTGAATTGATTTTGGTGGAACTACTCTACTAATGGATAAGTGATTTTCATAAGCAATTGAAGCTTTTTATTAAAATCTGAAATTTGTTTGTGCTATTTTTCGTCCAACCAGTTACATTTGGAATAGCTGTATTAATGATTTCTTTCTTTTTTTTTTTTTCAATTTCCTTTTATAGTGGAGGTTTACTTTATGTTAAGCTCTTGCACCTTTAAGCCAAACATCCTTACTACATTATTACCTCATTCACTAGTTGAGTGATAAAAAATATTTGGGCTTTCTTAGTCTATTAATATTACATTATGTTCATGGAATTTTACTATCATTAACTCATATTGATTTTATTGCTAAACATGCCTCTATGCTAAGAATATCTTTTATGTGCCAGGAAACAAGCATTTTGCAAGAAGCAATAGAGAAGAAGAACTTTGTTAGCGTGGTACCATGGAAAAATCATATGAGATTTCTCCTTACCAATGCTCAGATGATGAAGTTGAAGAGGAGGAGTTTCCAACAACAAACTCATTCCCTCTTGGGCAAGGTCTGAATTACATGCTGTTGTACCTTCTTTATTGCTGAAGCATGTTGTCATGCTTAAAACTTTTCAGAAGCAGTAAATCATCTGCTATGTGGATTTGTGACCTGAAATGCTTAATTATTTTCATCTCCTTTTTGGGGTAGCGGACACAGATGCAATGCAACATATGCAACTAAGTTTTGCTTGCCTGTGAACCTAGAAGTTTATCATCTTCCAACGAACTTTGTATTAAATGCTTTCATTGGTATGTGCAGCAAAACTCATATAGCAATGGTGATTCATTCCCAACATAATATGGATCCAGAAGCAATTTTCCCTCCAGATAGCTTCTGCAGCATATCGGATGGTGAGTTAAGTAGTTGCTTTAAGCAGATTAAACAATCATTGATGTGTGCTAAAGAAACGTCATATTTTTCAGTTGTTTTGCCCGAAGGTTTCAGCAAAGGTAGGCCATCCTTTCATGCTGGAGGATCTTGGAGCTTTCTGTAGTTACAAATTACGTCAGATTTTTAATAGGAGGTGAGTTTATTATTCTATTTGTCAGTGCCGAATGGTTTTCGTTGGTCTTTTAACATGTTATGACGTACTTCCTGTTATCCACTGTGCATGTGATCGTTGAGTTTATGCTTTCACGGTTAACATTCTGTTTTCCCTTTGGTGGTAGCTGATTCTGATGACTTTATTTTGTAAAGAGGAGTTAGTACACCCACTTTGCTGCCAATTATGCCTTTATTTGTGTTACAAAGTTTCATAAAATGTGGAATTGCTATTTATTGCTTCATTTTAAACAAGACAAGATCATAAGCATTTTTCCATAACACGATAGTAGGCTTGAGTTAGACCCAAATTTATGTTTGTGGATGTTTGGCTTGGACAAAAATTGTGGAGAGTAACATTCTTGGACTTTAATTTTCACAGTTGCTAAAGTATAACAATTTTCAATTTTGCTTTTTAATGTCAGTTTGAGAAGAGGCTGATTCTAGTAAGTTCATATTTGCATGGGGTTTTAAATATATGTTCATAAACAACATTAACATCAGTTCTCTCTGTCTCTCTCTCTCTTTTTTTTTTTTTGGTGCAGTAGATTCCTAAATGTTGTATCTCGAAGTTGTGTGGAGTTTCTTTTTCCCAGTGAATTTGGAGCTGAAGGTGACGTTTTTACTGGGGCTTGTATATAATTCCCACATGTAAAATATCTCGTAAACTGGCAGAGTTGAGTAGAAATTTATAATTAAGGCAGAAAAGGCAAATCTTCTTCCATTTAACTCTACATTTTCTAATTTAGAGCAGAATTTTGTATTGCAAATGTAATAGGATAGATTGTTTCCCTCAAGAGTAGCATAGTTTCTGATGAAATAGTAGACTGCATATTCCTAACATGATTGGGATCATCTATGAATGATGGCTGATGATGTAACTTGCAATATGTGAAGCGTGGTGAAATTTATATTTGTTCTAGTAAGAAGATAGGCCTATGAGATTGAAAATTGAAAAACTTATGGAAATGTCATTGGTAAATACTTTAGTAATTAGTAATCACTTTCAACACTGGTTTAGGACATCAGATGTAATATAAAACACGTGCTTGATGAGTTCAGCCTTGAAATTCGGTGGAGTGGATTGAATAAAGAGAGATTGTGGGTTGCGGTTGATTTGCTGAATACGAGGCAATTACTATTCACTTTAGCTCCCAACTTTTTTAAGATTGAAAAATTTTGAGGTTGAAATTGAGTGAACTTGCTTTCTCACAACATTTTTCCTCTAAAATGGTGTAGATTTGTTGTAATACTAAATTATTGTAGATTTATTTTATACATTGTAATATAACTGAAAAAACTTGTCACAAGAATTGAGAAGTTTCAGATTTTTATTTATTTATTTTGGTGAACTTTGTTTCATTTTTTTTTTTGAAAATGATTTAACCTTAGAAATGCCTTTAAGAATATTGCTATTGGATTTTACGTTTCTTTCTCTTGAACTGTGTTTTCTCCTGTGGTGTAAAGTATGTGGTACTCGCATAGGCACTCAAATGATCAAATCTGAATTATTTCGGTAATGGCCTTAATTTGGACAGTAAATCATGATAAGTTTGCACCTGAAGAGTTATTCACGCATTTGCATTAATGATTCTTTTGATAAGGCAAAATTCACATTAAAATAACGTGATTTTTGGATGAAATTCGTATTACAAACAGAAGGAAATAAAGAAAGAAAAGGGCTAAATCCTTGGAACATAGGTGAAAGAAGCGATCAAAGCATCAATACAACAAAGTGACCCTAGCCAATATCTTCTTAAAAATAATGTCTTTTTTCATACCATAAGTGTTAAATTTGATATTTGAGTTTTGTTAAAAAGTTTAATTTGGTATTTAAATTTTTTAGTATTTAATTTAATACTTAATTAAACTTTTCATGACTATTTTTACTATTTTCCTAACATAGTTTACTTGTATGTTAGTATGAAAGAGATAACTTATTAATGAATTTTAACTCTCTCTCGCCTTATAGTATTGATAGGTTGTCACTTCCATATTACCAAATAGAGCAATTTGATTAAGAATATAGTAAAAATAATCACAAAATTTTTAAGTTGATATTAAATTAACTCTTTCAAAATTCGAGTACTAAATTGAATTTTTATATAAGTGGATAATAGCTAATGGAGATGTACCAGGTTTGATTCCCCCCTCCTCTTTATAATGAGCCAAAAAAAAAAAAATAAATTTCAAATCTACCCTCTTCAATATAAAAGGTACGATATCTTTCGAGAAGTTATTATTAATCTCGAGCTCAAGCGTTTTACAAGCTCTAGAGATAACATAAAATCTAATTAACCAAATATACAAATAAATAATAACTAAGTGAGTGAATAATGAATAAATATCAAGTTATATATACATGTATAGTGTTTAGAAATTATTTTCTTTTTCTAGATAAATGAGCTTTTTATCGAGTATGCTTGTAAACCTAAACAAGTCTACTTTAGAGTTAGCTTGCGAGTGCAAATTAAAACCCAATATCAACTAATTTAGATAAACAAGCTTTACTTTATGTTCACACTTGTCTTGTTTGTAGTTGTATACTCTGATATGCATTAAGAGATTATCAATTCTTTTACGATAATTATAATTTTAAGATTATAGGTATTAAATAATTAAAGATTTGATTAGCGCATTTGTCACAATTTAGAACCAAATTAATGGGAACATAAGGAACAAAGAGAAGTATAATTGAATATTTGAAAAAAAAAAGAAGTCACAAGTTAATAAAAAAATAAAAACACATCGAATGACTTACTAATCTATTGATTGACTAGAAAGACTCACACACACACACACACACAATACTAACAAGACCTGATATATTTTGAAACTGGTTAAACAATTTGATACTAAATTATAGTAAGACATTTGAAAACATGACCCAATCTTAAGATATCTAGAACCCAATTAGGAAATTGCATATAATAACATAAATATTGGCAATTTAGATGATTGATGACATCATAAACAAACCATACAAATTAAACCACATGACCCTTAAACATAGTAGCCTAAGCTAGTCTAGTTTGGCTAATCGCCTCCCTTAGGCCAGCAATTTTTAGCAGCCTCGCATGCTCTTCTCAAACCCATTTTGTCTTCTTGGGTCTTTTGATGCATGATTTTGCATTAGTTCCTATCCATTTTCTTCATTCTTCTCACACACTTGGTTAGAGTGAACCAAAATATACGAGGATCATGCATCCGAGCTAGGAATCCACTATTACTTGTGGAACTAGCAGTTGTTTGTTGGATTCAAATCTACACACTATAGGGTGGATAAGGGGATAGACCATTGTGGGCATAATGCGTTAGATTAGGTCTTTATTTGAACTTCATTATTGGTATTGAGATCGAGTTTGAATGTTTCATACTAAGTTTTGATCTTGCATATTTAATGTAGTAATCAAGTGTTAGGGAATTGTTTGACGTCTTATACAAACTAGTAAAATGGGCGGACCTAATCATCATGGAAAGATTCTTAAAACATAGCAATTACTTTTTCTGGCAAATGAATTTATTAATCATGCTTTTGAACAAAGATATGATGTCAACGGCACACTTATAAGTTCTATCTAATAATAAGAATTTGAAGATTTCAACAATTAACACGATATAGAAATTATTTATTTCTAGATTATTAGGGGAAAAGAAAACTTTTGCTACTTATGTAGATCCATTTAAATCCTAAAGCACTTAAAAACAAAAATTTTAATAAAAGTAAATTCTGACAAAAAATATATATATAAATAGATAAATTTTGGTCCCATGCCTTTGGTGAGAACCAATCTTGTTCTTATATTGTAGATTATACTAATTAATTTGAGTTCTCCAAAATTTGTAAATGCTATTAAATTTACAACTATTTTGATCTTTTTACAAGTTCATCATTGAATTAATAATTTATGGAATTCTTCCCCTAACGAGTGCTCATTGCCTCCTGTACTTAGAAGAACAAAATCCTAATTTATCGCATTTCAAGAAACTCAATGGTTTAATAATACAACAACAAATAGAATTTATTTATTTTATGAAAGCTTAACCAACTCCAACAACAAGCATTACAAAATTATAATCCGATCAACTTAATTAAAAGGCCAATTATGAATCATGTTACTCATAGGGTTCCAAACAAATTTAATTAAGACAAATATTATCAAGCTTGAATTTGAAATTTGAAAACTTAAACTTAATACCAAACTTGAGCTCAACTTAGAGAAGCACAAAAAAAAAAAAAAATGAAACAAAAAAAAAACCTCAAAGTTGACTTGGTTAGACTCTGCTAATATTTTTCTAATTTAAAATATCTTAAATATCTAAAATCTATTTGAGCCTAATAGATATTTTGTTGATTTGAGTTCAATTAAGCTTATGGCTAATAAAGTTAAAAATTTTGAAATCAGATATGGACTTGATAAACTATTTAATAAATTTAATTCACCCTTAATCTAGTTATTTTTTCAGTTAGTGTTTGAGTAAATGTCAAATCGGATAACTTAAGATGTTGTTTGACTAGTTTGTATCCTAAGTTACATGGACCTTAAACAGAGAGGAAGAGCTGAAACAACGCACTGTCAGGAAGCATTTGATACACAAACTCACGCCAAGTTTTTTGGTTTAAGAATAGTTCCTGGGACCTCTTTAATGGCTCTAAAATGACATGGAATCCCATCATCTTCTTTGTTTCTTAGCGTGTGGTGTGGGACTTCCTCTACTTCCGAGTGTCGTCATTATATTTTTATATTCTCTTTGATTCCCAATGGTGTCATGTTCTCTGGCTCCTATGTCCTTTCTTTATTCTTATCACAAATAAGCATTTAACATGGCCGTTAAGATTCCTCAAAATCTATTTAGGGGAACATATAGGATTGTGAGCTTTTAAAGCTGCCATTGGGAGCCTATGCGAATAGTATCTTACCATCCACAGCCATAGGTCCTGAATTTGATACAAAAAGTGCAAATCTCTGTAATGGTGGAATATCTTACTCTTTAATTAAAAGACTCTTGGCTTCTGCTTTTGTGATGGATCGATTAGTAGATGTGTAAGTTCCCGAATTTTCGGTTCCAAATTCGAAACCCAAACCCTAATCGAGAGTCAAACGGACTCTTAAGTCAACCAGAATCCTAGTATATCGTGACCGCTTAAACTCCGGCATTACCGTTTTCTCTAGCCCTAGAAAACGAAGTTGGAAAAGTTTGCCCTAATAATTCGTAATAGCCATAGGTTGCGTAAAAATATCAGATTGAAGAATTTCGAGTGTCCTTGAACCCGATCGAACATGATTCTTAAAAGACGTGCCCGGAAGCCCGGAATAGGAAAATTATTCCGAATATACCGTTAGACTCATAAAAATATAAGATTTCCAAAAATATCAATTTCGTAATTTTTCGATAACTAAAAATATCAGATATCGCTTTTATACGCGTACTTTCTTACTATCGGTATTTAATTGTCATGTCTACTTTTACATTACACTATTTTCTACTATTCTACACTATTCATCTATCTCTACTTTTTCTTACAACCTATTCTTACAAGCCATACACCTATTTCTTACACATTTTCATTTTCAATACAATTTCACATCTTTCCTTTCTTACTTTAATTAATCAAAAGACAAAAAAAATTAATTTTTCTCTCCTTCCCCATGCATGTTTGGCGCCGGCCCCCTCTCTTGATGCCCACAAATTGTTTTGTTTTCATTTATTTTAATAACACAAATTATCTCCCCCATTTTCCTATAAATACCCCTTCATACCTTCACTTCTTTCACACTTCTTCATCTCTAAAGTTACTATACTAAAATTTCTCTCCAAATCCTCTCAAGAGTTCTTCAAGAAAGTCCTCTTAAGTTTAGCTTCTTTAGGTAAGAAATTTCTCAAGATTTCTTCATGTTCATTTACTTAGTATGAGCTTAGTGTGTGTTTTCTAAAACCATGAAGGTTAAGAAAGCAACATTAGGTTCATGCTTTGTTTTTGTTCATAATCAAAATTCCTCCATGATCATTTATGTTTCTATTATGTTCCTTTATGTTTCTCCATAATTCCTTTATGTTTATTTCTATCTAATATATCCTAATAGCTATATATACTATTTAGAGCATAAAAGCTCACAACCTTGCAATTTATTTACCTTTCTTGCAATTTATTTAATTTTAAGTTGATTTTAAGACTAGTCATTCTAGTCTTAGACTTGTCCTCATCAAGTCAAAACAATCCTTTCTTTTCTTTTTTGGGACTAGTCTTTTCTTAGTCCCGGGATACCTTGATGAAGCTAAGGTCCCAATACTTGATATGCTTTTCTTTTAAAATATTATGTTCTTTTCATATTTTCATAAGCTTATGGTTCATATTCATGCATGAAAATAATGCTTTTGTCTCAACAAAAATTTAAAGAAGTAAACTAAAGGTTCATTTTAGATAAATGAAGGAAATAGATTTTCTTGGAAAAATCAAGAGCATACTTGAAAATGATTTCTTTCATAAACAAATGGTTTTGTTAAAACTTATTTTTCATTAAGAAATATCCTTTTACATTACAAGAAACAAAATTGTCGTTTTATTACTCTTTAAAACCAAGTTTTGAAACTAAAACCACACCTTAGGAATTTAAAGAAATTACAAGAGGTTACATTTAGAAAAAGAATATTTATCTCAATAACTCAAGATCTTTCAAAAGAAAAATAAAATAATCAATAGAATCTCAAGTTCAAAAGTCTTTTAACACCTTACTTTTCAAAGTTGACCTTACTTTTCAAAGTTGAGACAACTTCATTTACTTCATACATTTGTTATGAGTCAATACGTATATGTATATACCTTTCAAAAAGTTTACAAAATATTTGAAATATTTATCTCTTCAAATGAGCTTTGTTTGCAAAGAAGGAAAACAAGTATTATAAATTAGTGGCGAATCTGGCCGCTGTCTTTTCGGAACCCAAACGACCTAGTTTCATGAAAATAAGTTTAGAAATGCGTAGATCTTTCCGAGTAGGTAGAAAACGGTATATTATACGCGAAATTCCAGCTAAAATGAGCAAGTTATGGCCATTTTAAGTTGGAATTTCCCTTATACGATTTTACCGCGATTTTAAGAAAAGATTGGAATCTTCAAGAATAGAAGTCTTATGAGAGACTTATTTTGGGTATTTCATCTTGTCTAGGTGACGAGGGACCCGAGATCATCTATCCGGAGGACTACTACGATTAGATCCATCGATATGGAGTGAGTTAATTCTTTTCCTAAGTTCATTTCCTTGTTTGTGCTTGTAGTTAGTAGCATTAGAAAACTAGGAAAAATATAAATGAACCTTTGTTATGAAATAATTGTTGAACGAAGGTTAAGAATATCGAAATACGAAGTGCTAAATAAAGTGTGATTTATGTATTGATATGATGAAATTATGGTTGATCACTTTTAATATGAATTCAACTTATATGGCCAAATGATAACTTGAAATTACTCATGCATATCATACACATGAATTACATTTGTTCTACTTTTTCTTCGTGTGGGGAAACGAGGAAAGAGTAGTGGTGGCTGGTAGGAGCCGGTAAGTCTACGTGATGGCTAGTAGGAGCCGGAAAGTCTACATGGCAAGCAGGAGCCGGTAAATCTGCTATTATTGATGGTCGTATGGGCCTGTAACCACCCAACCCTTGTCATGGAGGGCGTTAAATCCATGCTACACTTGATTTCCGGTTAATCATGTGTATCTTACATGTTCATATGGATGATGCATTTTCATATGTTTTGATTAAAATACTTGGCTGAATTGTGGGAAATGTCTTATAGTTGGAATTATCTCACTAAGCTAGTCATGCTTATACCCTTATAGCTTTCCATTACAGTATGATTATCTCTGGTTGGCCCCGAGGAGCCTGTTGCAGGTACGAGTATACGCTACTAGGAGTTTTTGGAGGAAGTTTTATGTATTTTTAGTTTGAACATAGATTCTAGGAAAAATCTCTATAGTAGACTTATGTAGTAGATATGTTTATTTTGATGAAAAGTATTGTTGATCAAAGACCTTAAGACGGGGGAATGCCCCTAAGAAGATGTACTTTTGTATGTTGAAATGAAGAACTTATGATTATCTATGCTTATTCTTGCTATCTATTTAAACGTAACACCCCTAAGAGTCTCCTACTATCTTGGAAGCACGCCTTGCATATAATATCGAAGCTCCTGCATGACTACGGTTGTCATTCATTAGCTTTAATATTGTATGCGGCGGACTGCCACGTTTAGGGTACCCTTCGGGGCGTGACAAGATGCACTTCGCAGTATATTTTAAACTATATTAGGAATTTTTAAGGCTTTAGGTTAATGAAATAGGAAATTATTAACTAATGCACGAGATAAAATGCTACTTATTCTCTATTTAACTTTTGATAAAAATATAAGAGGAAATTTTTAACAAATACATGAGATAAAATGCTACTTGTTTCCTTTTCTTTTATTTATTTTTGAATTTATAAATCTATTAACATAACCATAAGAATATGATATAGAAGATTCTAGATTTATAAAAATAGAATTTTCATTGTGGTTAATGTATTTATACTATGCTGCGACTATACTTATGCACCTCGAGTTGCCTCTTACTTTAATCTTACTATATTGTAACTTTTAGATAGAATAGAAATGAGACAAAGGTAAACATTCAATTAAAATTTGACTCTAAATTTATACCATTCTATACCAATTGATTGCTCTTATGGAAAAATTGTCCTTTTAAGCATAAAAGAACCATTACAGGCATATATATATATATTATATACATACCTACATATAAAAGACTTTAATGAGTAAGAATAACTTTATCATATTTAATTTTATATATTCTTAAGACTTATTTTCACATATTTGAAATCACAAAAAATTAAAAGATTAGTTCTTTTCTATCAAATTAAAAATGATTTTTCTCCTTTTTAAACATCTTAACACGAGTATATCATATATATGACAGTATAAAAATTGATCTTTCATTTTTATTCTCTAAAATATTAAATTAATAAATAAAAATATTATATTTTTGGACAACTATCTGATATTACTATGATAGTTTTTTTTTAATAATCATAACTCTGATTATACCTGATAAGATCTTTTAAAAACAATAAAAATGCATAAATTTCAAATCTATTGTAACTACATCCACAGACTTCTTATCACTAATTAATTATACAGAACGGTAGTTATTACAAATCCAAAACCAAGATAATTTCTTATTTACCAAAACAATAAAAAAAAATGACATAATATTAATTGGAAATAAATTGCATAAATAACTATTATAATAAATACTATATTGTATCATATATAATAAATACGAAATAAAATTGGTATTTTAATGTTTTCTTTGTGTAATGAATATTTTAATAAAATTTTATTGAATTCATGATAAAGATGAGATTCAGCACGAAATCCTTAAAAATATAAAGTGGTCTTAGTGGACAAGAACAACAGGAGCAAGACGCTCCTCAGCATTAAAAGTTAAAAAATTAATATATACAGAACCCAAAAAGTGAGGCTAGAACCTGTTCCTATTTGTCGTGTCATAATTACACCAATCTTTGACCAAAGCTCCGTCGTTTGACCTATCAAACGGTGTCGTTGGCTGCCTTATCCCCAACATTTTTCTTCCTAACCGTTAGAAAACCCTAACATTTAAATTCTAAGTTCCCACCCAAAAGATTCTCTCTCTCTTAAAAAAATCCAATCTTTCAACTCAGTTCACATGCCCACCTTCTTCCTACTTCAGGACACACTTCTAATGCAAAAACCCATTTCAATTCACTCAAAGCCCCCATCAAAATGCCTCAACAAGACCCTAAAGTTTCAATCTTTACCCTAATTCTCTTCTTTTTAATCCCAATTCCTCAACTTTCAGCTCAAACCCTAAATTTCACATTCCCTTCTTTCACTTCCTTCTCTCTCCAGAACCTCACTCTCCTCGGAGACTCGTATCTCCGGGATGGCGTAATCGGCCTTACTCGAGACTCCACAGTCCCTTCTTCAAGCTCAGGCAGTGTCATTTACAACAAGCCAATTCAGTTCTTTGATCAAGATTCCAATACAACCGCTTCTTTCTCCACAAGCTTCTCCTTTTCGGTGAATAATGTAAATCCTAGCTCTTTTGGGGATGGTTTAGCCTTCTTCCTTTCGCCGAGTAACGATTCTCTTGGTAGCCCTGGAGGGTATTTAGGCCTTGTTAATTCCTCCCAATTGACCAAGAACCGGTTCATTGCGGTCGAGTTCGATACTAGGATGGATTCCCATTTTGGTGATCCGAATGAGAACCATGTGGGATTGGATATTGATAGTTTGAATTCGATTAAAACCGCTGACCCTATAGTTCAGGGGATTGATTTAAAGAGCGGGAAGTCGGTCTCGGTTTGGGTCGATTACAAGAATGATGTAAGGAAACTTGTGATCTTCATGAGTTACACGAGGTTTAAGCCCGAAAACCCCCTTTTAACTGTGGAGATTGATCTCTCTGGATATCTCAAAGAAATGAAATATGTCGGATTTTCTGCTTCAACTGAAGGGAGTACTGAGCTGCATTTGATTGAGAATTGGAGTTTCAAGACCATAGGTTTTTTGCCTGCTAGACCGAGAGCGCATCCACATAATGTATCTGATAGCTCCGTGATAAGTAAGCCCCCAATTGCGGTGCCAGAAGCAAGCTCTAAGCATCACAAGAGGTTAGGGTTAGGGCTCGGGATTGCTGGCCCTGCATTCTTTTGTGCGGTTCTTGTTGTGTTTGGATATATTACTTTAAGGAGATGGAGGAATACAAGAACAGAAAAGAGCTTTAGAGCTGAGGTGCTGACAGGTCCTAAAGAGTTTAGTTACAAAGAACTAAAGGTTGCTACAAGAGGGTTTCACAATAGTAGGATTCTTGGGCATGGAGCATTTGGTACGGTCTACAAGGCCTTCTTTGCCTCGTCAGGATCTATTGCTGCAGTGAAAAGATCAAAGCATTCCCATGAAGGGAAGACTGAGTTTTTAGCTGAATTATCCATCATAGCTTGTTTAAGGCATAAGAATCTGGTGCAACTTCAAGGATGGTGTGTTGAGAAGGGCGAATTGCTATTAGTTTACGAATATATGCCTAATGGGAGTCTTGATAAGATGCTGTATCAGGATCCCGAACGAGGCAGCATGTTGAAGTGGTCACATAGAGTAAATATTGCAGTTGGATTGGCTTCTGTTCTTACTTACCTACATCAAGAATGCGAGCAGCAAGTTATTCACAGGGATATTAAGACGAGTAATATAATGCTAGATGGAAACTTCAATGCAAGGCTTGGTGATTTTGGGTTGGCTAGGCTTATGGATCATGACAAGAGTCCTGTTTCAACTCTGACAGCAGGAACAATGGGATATCTAGCTCCTGAATACCTTCAATACGGGAAAGCGACTGATAAAACTGATGTTTTTAGCTATGGTGTGGTCATACTTGAAGTGGCATGTGGTAGGAGGCCTATCGAAAGAGAACCAACAAGTCAAAAGATGGTGAATTTGGTCGATTGGGTTTGGGGACTGCACTCTGAGGGGAAAATTATTAATGCAGCAGATGAAAGGCTGAATGGTGAATTTGAGGAGGAAGAAATGAGGAAGCTATTGCTTTTGGGTTTAAGTTGTGCTAACCCGGATAGTGCTGCTCGGCCTACCATGAGAAGAGTCCTTCAAATTCTGGTCAATGAAGCTGAACCTGTGGCTGTCCCAAGGGTGAAACCAAGCCTTTCTTTCTCCCATACCTTGCCATGGTCCCTCGAGGATATTGTTTCAGACTGAAGAATTTAAGTCACCCTGCCCTGCCTTATGTCAGATTAAAGTTGATTGATATGCCTGTATACTAGATTGAATTGATTCTTTCATTCTTTTTTGCTTGTACGCTAATGATGTTGATTTTCTTTACTTTCACAAAATAGTAGCTTTATAGGTCAATGGCTGGAGTCATACAGTGTTGTTGAACTATCTGGATGGGGAATGGTGTGCCTTGATTGTAATAACACTTTAGCTCTTTAAAGAGTTAAAGTATGCTGTGTGTGTACATGGTGGGAAGAGTATGTCCTTTCTATACAACAAAGTATTTCTTTATTTTGTGAGTCTTCATTGCTTTTGTAAACCTGTATTTTTTAATTGAATGAGAAGCTTGTTCTAGCATATGGAACTTATGACACTTCTGTTGTTTGAATCATCTGGAATAAATTATGATGTTTAGGAGCCTCCTTTCTGACCAAAGAAATTTGGCTTGGCAATAGCCACTAGATTGGATTTACGAAATCAGTTAAAACAAGTATAAGGTGCCTAATTAGTCTAAAGTTTCATTCAAAAGTTAGTGGTGTACCAGCAATTTGGTTTGCATTTTGTAAGCCGATGGATTAAAACAAGTATCTGAATCTTACTGTACGCCAAGATGTTTACATATATCTTCAAGTTGGTTTTCCAGTATAGCAACTGCAAACCTAATTTGTGGAAAGCCTAGCAAATAATGCACATATCTACAGAACCTCATCTCAATTGCATTTAATAAAATCAACCATTATTTTCTTATTTGGGCCCATGATCATAAACAGGCACAGGTGTATCAACAAGTTTAATAGTTTTTGGGTTCAACACCATTAGACAGTAATTACGAACTATAAAACCGGTCTGCCTATATCTACTACTCAGACCCTATGGTAATGAGGTTTGTACTTTTATTGGAAGACAAGTACCTAAATATTACTATATGCCATCCAAGAGATCTACCTATCATGAAGACTTGAAGCATTCTGCTCATACTATGAGACCAAACTATATGATTAAAAAAGTAAATGGAAAACCTAATCTGTTGATAGACTAGCAAATGATGCATGATTGCATGATGCACCACTTATGTCTGTGTTCTTGAAGGCCCACATCTCTGTCAATTCAATTGTAAGCTAAAAGTAGAGAAGTAGATGATTACAAAACATATTGAAATCGTATGAGTCTATCATATTCTTCCATTGATAAAGTGTCTGTACATGTTTAGGTTTTATTGCCATGGAAATTATGTGTGTGGGTATGTCCATTTTCTCTAATTCTCAATGTAGACACTTTTTTTTCGTTGCCATGGAAATCTCAATGTAGATGATATCCTTGTTTTCTCTAAGAATAAACATGAACACATAGGACATTTAAAAATAGTACTTGCATAATTCCAAAGGCAAGGGATGGTTATAAGTACTAAAAAGGCACAATTTTTTAAAAGAAACATAGAATTTTTAGGAATTGAAATAAAAAAAGGAAGGATCAAATTACCAAATCATGTAGCCAAAAAGGTGTTAGAATTTCCAAAACAAATGGAAAAACACTTCCAGGATTATTAAATGATACCAAGTCTTTCATAAAAGATTTAAATTCTTTAGTTTGACCATTTTATAACAAGATTTCTAATTTTAAAGGATTGTCATAATAGGACAATGAACAAATCAGAAGGATAAAAGAAGAAGTAAAAAGGTTACCAAAGTTAATATCACCTCTAGACACAGATTTTTTTAATCATAGAAAATGACGGATGTGATCTAGGATGGGGAGGATTCTTAACAAGAAAACCTCATAAATATGCAGATAGGATAACAAAAGAAATTTGTATGTGTACCAGTGGAAAATTCAAAAAAAAAAAAAAAAAAGAACTTACCTAGTATAGACAGGAAAAGAAGAAGAATAATAAGATAGAAGAAGAAGAATAACAACAACAACTTAATTGACATTCTTACAAACTTGATTACCTTGATAAAATTGCAAACAACTAGCAAGTGGCATCCTTAGTGCTCTCAGGGCACAAACTGTGACTAAAAAAAAAAAAAGATAAAATAACAACCAACACACACATCAAAAGCTCTTTAGAGTTAACAGAAGAAAGAGCAATTGCACCCAATATATAAAACATATATCTAACGACAAAATAAACACTTGATATTGTCACTACCACATATTTAGATAGCATAAGTTAGATTAATTTCATAGTATGCTTCTTTAAATGGCTCTCTTATGTTGGAAATCCACCAAAGCTATCGTTGTCCTTTGATTCATCTAATCACACAAACAATGAACCGATCAATTTCTTTTTGCAAAAGTTTGTCATTAAAATGTGATCACTTCTCATTTGAGGTGCTAACTTTCTCTTTTATTTATTTATTTATTTGCTTAGGCACACTATGCAACTTATGCCTCATCTAGGTTAACTTTCTCCATGCTTATACGAAGTGTATACGCTTTCATTCTACTGCGGAGAAACTTGGTCCATGTTTGACATGGATTGCATAAAATAACAATAAAGGATCATGTTAAAGATCATAAATTTACATGATTTTATAGTATAAACATTAATGGCGTTTAGCTTTAATATCTTTACCAAAGGCCAGTGAGGTATTAGGTTGCATGTTTGCTATGTCTAGGCTTCCCTTTATTTATTTTGTGGCATAATGCTTGTAGGACATTGTAATGAAGTCTGTTGATAAGAAACTTAAGATTAAGAATCTTCCCCTCACCAACATGGGGGTTTGTTAGGCTGAGGCATGGAACATGTTAGTTGTTGGTATGGTACTTTATGTCGCATCTCGACACGAGAAGCCTT
Organism: Combretum micranthum; assembly: GCA_024138025.1. NCBI lineage: Eukaryota > Viridiplantae > Streptophyta > Magnoliopsida > Myrtales > Combretaceae > Combretum > Combretum micranthum. Next base: position 67,547 of record JAMXBD010003803.1, read on the forward strand.
GTAACCTCTATCAAACTGATCACTCTGAATCCCCATCCCTAGAATGTGTTCCTTAGTAGCATTGGCAGCCTGCAAGAAAGTCAATGTAATAATGAATTTAAATTAATAAACATTACTGTAATCAATATTATTACATCATCACCCTTTTGTTAGATGACTCTCTTACATATTTAGAGTACCATGTGTCTCAGGTAAAAAGAAGTGATGATAAACTACTATGGAAACATAGGGACAATATGAATAAAATTCAAGACTGGATACTATGGATACAATTCGAGAAAAGCAAAGTCAGATAGAATTCCTTAAGGCCCTTTGTCATAAAGCTCAAAGCTAGTTACTTCGTAGAAACATAAAAGTAGTTTCAACTAGTTCCTCAGTGACCATATTATCAAAAAATACAATTATAAACACGTGATCATTTTTCGGGTACTTAGATGAGAAATACAACCATCGTTCTTGTATGTTTAAGCTGCCAACACTATTATGTTTTGGTTGCTATTATAAACATAAAAGTATTCTTCACTTTTAAGTAATGTTTCGAGTACTTAAGTTAGACATTAAACAATTTGTCATTAACATGTTTTAGTTGTACTTAACATATATTATACTATAGATTGTTGTTGACATGTTATAGGAGACATGTTAGTGACATGTTTCAAGTAATTACAAGTAATTTCATTAGCTAAACAACATGACTAAAGCAATTGACACATAGATTGCCTTATTACCTCTCACTCGTTGAATTTTGGAGTCTTGGCGACCAATTTAGCTTATCCACTATGTTTGTTATATTGTCGGTCACGTAGCTACACTAAAAATTTTACACACAACTCATGTTAGCATACGTGTTGATAGCACAATTAGTATATACAACTTAAGAATTTTCGTTGCATCTTACATTCCCCTTTTATGTTTGAAAGTTACACCAATTGTGACATTATTACTCGTATTCAGTCAAAAAGCAAACAATAGTACATATTACAATCAATTTCAATTGGAACAGAACAAATTAGTATCACATCACTTATGATTTACCTAACTTACCTTACTTGTGCTCTTAAGCCCTCATGTTCTATAAGACATCATGACTTGTTTTTTCTTAACACTTGTTAAAATAACTTCAACTACAAGATTTTTACAAAAATAAAGATAATTTCATCTTAATACAAGTACTTTAAATATATATTATCTTTGCATGTTTATAACACAAAACTAGCACAATAGAGCATAGCACAAGAGACATGAAAGCATTTGATGACAAGAAGTTGATGAATTAATTAGAAGTGTGTGTGTGTGTGTGTGGCCTGTGGTTATTACAATAACCCTGTAATACAAAAATTGGAATAAGAAAGCTACTTTTTACTATAAACTAGCTTATAAGTGTCCACTTAACACCTCACCACAAAAGTTTGTCTAGTGCCCCAATAATAAAAAGATTTTCCCAAACAAATGTGAAAGCACGACAACTCATCCCAACAATGATAGGTACCACACGCAATTGTCCTTTTTTCGAAAAGGTTTTGACTTTGTCACGTAATACAGATTCCGATTAGAAGGTCTTGGATTTTATAGTTATATTGCTATTGAAGTTATGCTTCCACAAATTAATGGCCTAGATTAAAGGGAGCTTTCATCTTCTTAGGTTTTATTCGTGCATTCTTTCTCCTGACTTTTTTGCTTTTAATTAAATCTCATTTCTTCTTCCACTTCCAACTTTTAACTCAAGTTGAAGTATTTTTTCTTTTTAGTTCTATTTCATTTTCTAGTTTTTTTTCCTAGGATATCATAATATCCAATGTGGCATGGTCGATTTTAGGGAACTGCACATGCATTATTCAAGTATTGCCTCTCTATGTTAACAATGCTAATGAAGTTACACTGGATAGTGTTGTGTGCGTGAAAATTTTGATTAGTACTAAATTAAGTAGTTAAAATTTAAGTAGTCAATTTCACATTTAATAGAATATCAAATAATGTTAGTGATATTAACTCTTTTTTTGTTTCTAACTTAATAATAAAAAAACTGTTTTAGGGATGTGTAAAGGGTCTTTGTTGAATAATTTTGCTAAATGAAAATATGATTTTATTCTTAAATACTCTATTTATCACTGAAATATTGCTATTGTTCTTTATCTTTTTTCTATAATTGTATTTTTTTCTTTACTTTTAATTGATCTTTTGTAGCTATATGTATATGATTTTATGCAAGTATGTATGCATCTAATGAATAATGTCAAATTTCAAGATCATTTTGTAATTAATAACCTAAGAATTTCAGATATGGTAGTTGTCACATTTATTATTTGAATTTTGTCTTTCTTTTGTAATTAACCATTTGAAATTTAGAAGTGTCAATTTGAAACTTAAATTTTATTTATTTTTTAAATTAAGTACCTGAAATTTGCCAAAATTGATTTTTAGTCACCTAATTTTTACCAATTTTTTGGAATTGAATACCCATATAAGCAATATAAATGAACTTGAAATATTTGTAAATTATAAATTAACGCTTTAAAATTTAGTAGTTAATTATAAAAATTAGGAAAATTCAAATAGCAATTGTAACATTTACTTTTGGATATTAATTTTATTATTTATTTAGAGTTTATTTGTTTCATCTATTTTTTTCTTTATCAATTTGGCATTTTATTTATTTATTTTTTCAAATAGATCCTTATAAAAAAAAAGATAAACATGTAAAATAGACATTTTAATACATAAACATATAAAAAAGATAAGATACAAATAAGATAAAAATAAAATATAGTTGTAGATTAGATATAGATGAAAATCAGACAATCCAAACACATGTTTTAAATTATGAATTATAAATTAATGCTTTAAATTTTTAGTAGTTAATTATAAAAATTAGAAAAATTCAAATAGCAATTGTAATGTTCACCTTTGGATATTAATTTTATTATTTAATTAGAGTCTAATTGTTTCATCTATTTTTTTCTTTATCAACTTGCATTTTATTTATTTATTTTCAAATAGATCCTTATAAAAAAAACAGATACACATGTAAAAAAACATTTTATACATAAACATATAAAAAGATAAGATACAAATAAGATAAAAATAAAATATAGTTGTGGATCAGATATAGATGAAAATCAGACAATCCGAACACATGCTTTAAATTATAAATTATAAATTAACGCTTTAAATTTTTAGTAGTTAATTATAAAAATTAGGAAAATTCAAATGGCAATTGTAACATTTACCTTTTGATATTAATTTTATTATTTAATTAGAGTCTATTTGTTTCATCTATTTTTTTCTTTATCAATTTGGCATTTAATTTATTTTTTTCAAATAGATCCTTATCAAAAAAACAGATACACATGTAAAAAGGATATTTTTATACATAAACATATAAAAAAGATAAGAAACAAATAAGATAAAAATAAAATATAATTGTAGATCAGATACAGATGAAAATCAGACAATCCGAACACATACTATGGTGTTCTAATTCAGGAGATGTACACTATGACATCATGGTCAAGCTATAGGTTTACAGGTTAAGTTCGTTGGATTATTAGGTGAAAAAAGAAGATCTTGGATTCCACTCTGTATGTTCCAACACCTTAGGCATATATAAGATGCATAGTTGTAGGGTTTGTTTGCTTAGCTTTCTCCCGTAAATACAAAAACTTTTTTTCAATTTTTTTATAAGAAATTATTTATCAAGAAATAAATACAAAAATTGAAAGTTTTCATGAAAAAATACAAAAATGTTAAATATAAATAAAATATAAATACAAATTGAATAAATATACATATATCATTTTAGTACAAATAAAAATGAAAAACAGACCACTCAACCAGATTCTTAATCTAAGGCCCATATGCGGCCCAAAACATGGGGCCATGTCCATATTGAACACCACTAGTTGAGATATAAGCAAAGCCAATCAATCCCTTCCCCCATTTTCAAATTTTTCCTCCGCGCCGTCCCCTTCCTTCACTTCTCTCCCCATTGTTCGTAGTCGAATCCCCCAACCTCTCTCTCTCTCTCTCAAAGTTAGATCGATGTGAGAATAAAAGATCCTCGAAGAAGAAGAACACGAAGAAGAATAGGAGAAATGGAGAAGCTGTTCGTGCAGATATTCGAGAGAAAGAAATCGCTAATTGAGCAAGTAAAGAATCAGACGACTCTTCGATCAACATCTTGCTTCTACTCTTCTAATTGACGGAATAACCCCTCCTCCTTTTTTTTGGCCCTAATAACCCCTCCTCATTGGCTTCTTCAACCCTCGCATCCCTCGGGTATCTTAAATTCCACTCCGTACAACTCCTCAGTTTTCGAATTCGCCTTTCATTCCGGAGTTTTACAAATTCTAGGGTTTTGTTCAAGTTCGTAATTCTATCTATAACTCTTATATCGAAGAGGGTAAATTTAAAATCTATTATCTACTTTTATATGAATGAAAATATTAAATTTAAGATTCAATAAAATGCTTTATAATTATTTTTACCACCTTCTTAATACCAATCGCAGAAAGTAATAGCCTATTAATATTATAAAGCCTTAGAGAGATAATTAAAATTAAATAATAAATTGTGTCTTTCATATCAAAAAACAAAATAAACTATGTTAGATAAATAGTAAAATAATAATAAAAAACTTAATTAAGTATTAAATTAAACACTTTAAAATTAAAATTTTTAACAAAATTTAGGTATCAAATTTGATATCCTAAAAATCAAATTATTTTTTTTAAAAACATTGGCTAGGGTTTTTGTTGTGTTGTTGTTTTGATAGCTTTCTCTAGTTTCTTTGGTACTCTTCTTTCTTTCATCTATGTTTTGAGGTTTTACTTTTTTTCTTTGAGCATTTTTTCTATTTGTAATATGAATTTCATCCAAAAATCACATTATTTTACTATCGTTAGACAACAATGTTATTGGCCTTGTAACCTAATGGCACCTGATTTTTATTTTTATCTTTGAAGTATTGAATTCAATTTTCCATATTATGTTGGTTTTAATAGCTGCCTTATGTAAACATCGGAAGGAAAAAAAAATCGTTAGCGCAAATACATGCACAACTCTTTAAGTATTATAGATAACCCCATTTTTGTCCCCATGTATCTTAATTTCCTGTATAATCTTAGTTTTAATATAAAAGACAAATAAAAAAAAGAAAAATAAATAATATAATAATAAAAATACTAAAAAAAAAATCACATTGGAGCATAAAATAATACATTTGATTTTAGCTCAATGATGATTGAAAAATCTAAGTTGCATGTAAGATTTAATAAATTATGAGTCTTTTATTTTGTCAAGCCTCTATTCGATTTAACCAATTTTATAATCATCGAAAAATATACGACTTTATATGATTGCGGTTTCAAATGGATCCTCATTTGACCTTGATCGATTTTCTAAAGAAAATTAAACCAAATGCTGAAAAACTAATTTTCTTAGACTTGTTTGATTTGTCCAATTCTTTATTCATAGATATAGCCAGTTTCATTTGAATATAGTTTCAAACATGACTAATCTATGGACCTATAAAGTCTCAAGCTAAATTGGACGAATCCAACTTATAAATTAACTTTTTATCATACATGCATCCTAGATTTATTATCAATCTTTATATCCCAATAATTTTTTTTCTTTTTAATTTTTTAGGTTAAAGCTAATAGAAAAAAAATTAGCCTAAGATATGTTTAAGTGGAATTTAATTCCATTTTTCCCATCAAAAGTTTCGAGACATAGTAGATAAAGCATGTCGACAAAATTTGGATCAAATCATATCAAGCATGTAAATGCCTTTTATGTTCTCTGGGACACATGTTCATCTTTGGTTGGCTATGCAAAATTAGATGTTGATTTAGTTAACATCATCTTCTACCTTTCTCATAAACATAACAACACATGAAAGGAATGGAAATTTTTTCACCCCATTTTCTTTGCAATTTCATTAAAATAATAATGAAATTGAAAAGTACACTTGGAGTAGATTACATAGCACTTATTAAACGCAATAAAAAGACAATTAAATTTATCTTTGAAATTACGAAAGATTATAAGTCTATTCAAATTACACTGGTTAAAAATGAGTTAAATTCTAGCTTGCTAATGTAATTTAAGCTTAATTTATGCTCATTTTTCACCCCATTTTCTTTGCAATTTCATTAAAATAATAACGAAATTGAAAAGTACACTTGGAGTAGATTACATAGCACTCATTAAACGCAATAAAAAGACAATTAAATTTATCTTTGAAATTACGAAAGATTATAAGTTTATTCAAATTACATTGGTTAAAAACGAGTTAAATTCTAGCTTGCTAATGTAATTTGAAGATAAGGGAAGCTGTATCTATCATGCAATGAGAAGCATGATTTGATGAATGCTCAAATGTGATAAATATTAATCTGAGGTCAAAATTAATCAATGAAAAAACTAAATTGTTCTTGACCCATTAATGTAAAAGAACGAATCTTTGATTCCATTAATCTGTTTTCTTCTCAAAGTGAGCTCATTCTAGTATAAATAGACATCCTTGGAGCTCGTCTAGGACATCAACAACAATTCTCTTCTCTCCTATTCACTCAAATCTATGCTTCCTTTGTCTAAGAAGCATGAACTCAGGTTCCTCTCTCCCTCTTCAAAGTTCATTCTTTTGAAAGAATCTTAATGAAAATAAAAGCTAATATTAGCTTCCTCGGATGGTTTCCAATTCCTAAATTGATTGAGGCATTTTGCTCCTTGGCTCATGCTACACATCATCAGCCACTCAAATCCAATAAAACAGTGTCATCGTACCTCCAATTTGGTCTACAGGTAAGTTTCTTCTTGTGTTTTTTGTCTTATTATATAATAATAGTATAATATAAAAGTTAAAAAAGTAAAATAAAAAAAAATTGTAGGTTGAGGATGATGGAACCCGACGATAGGTTCTTATCCTTTTTCTTTCTCTAGTTAATTTATTTCCTTAAAATCAAGAGAAAAAAATTAATGAAATTAGTAAGAAAAATAAAAAAAAAGGTTTTGGCACTTAGAAAAATTGTTTCTTTTACTTGAAAACTAAATTGAAAAATTCTAAAATTAGGATTATCTTTTCAAGTAAAGAAAATGAAATTTCTTCTTTTTTTTTTCAAAAAAAAAAAAAGAGTTAAGAAACTTAAACGGAAAGAATTCAAAAAAAAAAAAAGACCAAAATATTAAAGTTTTCTAAAAAAGAACTACGTTCTGTTTGATCTTGATTAGTGGGTACATAGTTACCTCTAGAGCAACTTAAAAAGGAAAAAATATTTTTATGTTTCCTTATTCTTGTAAATATCGATTAGATTCATTCATTTATTTGTGAATATTATTGCAATATAATGTATATAAATAACTTTTTTTTTTGTAACAATAACTTGTAAACAACTAATAAACTTTGGAATATATAATAGGATAGCTCTTGAATCCAAAAATTAATGTTTATCAAATTTGGTTTTAAATAAATTTGTCGCAGACTAGTAGTTAAGTTAGGATCAACAAATCCATTGATCCTAACTTACATTTTTTTTTCCAATTTCGATTGGGTGGTAACTCCTTAAAAGTTTTAAAAATTACATTTTTTTTTTAATTTTAGTCGATGATTTGTATCAAATGTGTTAGGGTTTGATATGAATCGAATTAAAAGAAATCAAACCTAAAAATAAAAAACCCAAGCTTGACGGGTACGAACTTATCATGATTTACTGCTCCAAGTTAAGGCTAGCACATATCGAAATAATTCAAATTTGATCATTTGGAAATAAGATAAAAAATATTATAAATTTTTTGATTAAATACTAAATTGACCATCTCAAAATCCTTGTACCAAATTGATTTTTTTTTTTATACAAAATTTAGAAACTAAGTTTGACATTTTTCCCAAATCTTATAAAAACCTTATAAATTTTCTAAATGAACATTAAGTTATTGTAAAAAGTTATTTATCTCCTTCTCCAATCAAACTAAGAAAAAATAAATAAATAAATAAATAAACAAATGAATAAAAGCTGTATGGTGGGAGACCCATGTGTCCCTTAGCCCACTAGACGGACTTGAGATAGATGAAAAGACGAAGTAGCTTTTCTACTTTATTATTATTATTATTATTTTCTTTATTCTTTTTTTACCACAGTTGAAATCAATTGAAGGGTAAGAACAATAGGATGTCAATTTCAAGACCATAGATGAATCGACGACACATGATGTACGGGCTAAGTAAGCAATCCCATTCCATCATTATTCTTGAACTTGCTATTTCTCTATAATCGCATCACATAATACGTTTCATATGTCAGCCCCAGATAAAAAAAACCACTTACTAAAAGTAGTAAATACATACGAATATCGAAATATTTTTTTGTTTTTAGAATCCTTTGTTCTCGTATGGTTTGTGATAAGAAGCAGCGAGCACTCGTTAGGGAAGAATTTCATAAATTATTAATTCAATGATGAACTTGTAAAAAGATCAAAATGGCTGTAAATTTAATAGCATTTACAAATTTAATAGTGGTTAGTGGTGGTTTTATAGTAGAGATGAAGTATTTCTGGTTATATTTAGCTGGAGAATGCTGGTTTAGTACGAAGTGAGTTTAACTGTAGTGAAATAGATAGATACCTTGAAACTTTTTACATTAATATACGTTCGGTCAACATTTTGTATCATTATCACCTTTATAAGTCAATGACTTGCAGCTGCCTGATCCAATTTGAATATAGGCATGAAAAATGCATGTCATTTTGAAGTGAGAGATGAAGCAGAAATAGCTGGTCTCTCCAGCATTGACGGGGAGAGGAAGAGCCCCGATGAGCCATTGCTGACTCAAGACAGGTTGGAATTAGTATGTACTAAAAGCCTGACCTCTTTTGGGAGATCTCTTGGGGATACGGCATATCATGTTGATGCAAACTTGGGGTTTTCATATCAGACGGTTGGTACTCCAAAAAGACAATCTGTGGAATTAAGCAGTGCTATGAAATGATGCCTATATTAGGGGTTTTACTGTGCAGACAGTGGATGAACAACCATTCATATCTATGGGTGAATGCAGCTTTGAAATGTTTGATATTCAAGATTTTACAATAGAACGCGCCAACATTGTTGAGCAGCTATGTCAGTCTGCCTGTTTGCATGCCCCATTTTCTCCTGTCTCTACTGCTGATAAGCTGCAGAAAGTGCCAAACATCTACCATCCTGTTCCGAATGGCCTTCCTGAGAACATTAGTTTTACAAGTACTTCGCTTACTGATGATGGTACTAGTGAGGCTCCAAGAGCAATTGTGAATAATGAAGTTGACGAAGGAACTGTGAGATGGACCTTATCACATCCTTTGCCATTGTCTGGAGTACAATCAGTTGGATATCAGAATAAGCTTTATATGTCTCCTGTTGGAAAGTTGTGGGATAGAATTAGTTCAAGTTCAGGCAGTTCAAAAGAGAGAGGAAGTTTGCACTCAGAACTTCCCTGCATTAGTGAAGAAAGTGAAAATGTAAATGAGGTAGCTGATGCACCTGCTGAAGACATTTGCTTAGACACAATTACTCGTTCATTAAAGAGAACTACGATTGTTGAAATTTTAGAGGATCCAAATTGCCTTCCTTCTGTTTCTGAAATGCAAGACCAAACAATTGCAGAGCGATATAGTATAGATTCTATAAATACAGAAATGAGCTTCAATGGGACTAATAGAAGAATCAAACAGAAGACTAACAAAGATGAGAACAGTAGAAGGTAAAATGGTAAGATGAGGGATGTCAAATCTGTGAGGAAAGGAGCAAGTGGCGCGGAAAGACCCATGGAGTCACGTCAAAACAGGTTGAGTAAGGCCAAAAACAGTATTAGAAAAGATTGGTCTAACATCTCAGGAAAAGATTCTAAGCAAGGCAACATAGTTTGTGAGGTAACTTCATTCCTACCCCTTGTTCAGCAAAAGGCAGCAGCTAGGCCTTTGGCAGGTAGTTTTGATCTTCTTTTTTTTTAATTCTTTGATTCCCTGATAGGATTTGGGAAAATTAAGTATCCACAGTCATCAAGGCAAAAACGATTGAATAACATAAAAGAAAGAGACACTAATTCTCTTCAAAATAAATAAAATAGAACACTCTAGAGGAGAGAAGAAGCCTGTGAGAGGTCATAAAAGCTTTTGCTTTGATGATTGTGGATACTTAATTTTCCCAAATCTTATCAGGGAATGAAAAAATAAAATCCGGAAAATGGTAAATGCCCTATATTTGTTGATATTTAATTATTTAAGACAGTCTTTTCATAATACTCACTAATTTAATTTACCCTAAAAATATCCAATAATTTGATTATTCAATTTAGTCCAATTTATTGTCCAAAACTATGTTTCTAAAGTACTGGAAAATGCTTTATTTATTTACGAGCTTTCTTTAGAGAATATGAAACAGCAGTCAATAATATATAAAAAGATAAGTAAAAAGAAATACCTCTTTTAAATATCAAGAAGAAACCAACAAATCATCATAAATAGTAAAAGTTAGATTGTTAGGCAATTAAGATTCAATTTCACTGCGAAAGAAATTCATTAGATTTTATGGAGTGACATTTCTCTTGGAGAAATAAGACAATAGTGGGACAAATGACTGGTGAGACGAAAGAGGCAGAAAATATGTCATATTTAGTTGACTTGTTTAGAGTTGTTGATTTCCAAATGTACTAGAAGTTGGGAGAAAACAAAAAATTTGATATGCCATTTCCTAACCCATGGCAGTTATCTCAAAATCAAATTATGAAAGTAAACCCATTGAATTGATAAATAACTTACTTTAGAGGATTTATCAATAATTTAGTTATGATGGTCAGTTTTTTAAGGGTTGGGAAGTTGAACAAAGCTTCTTGGCTTAAATGATGTGGGCATTTTATTGAATCTTATCTTCACCATCTTGGCAAATGAATGCATCCATTTCTTAGCAGGATCTTGCTTGAAGTGTTTATGACTCAATGTTTACAAATATATTGTTTGCTGCTCGTTTCCTGAGTTAACATTTCTGTTTCTTGTTCAGATGTTTTTGTACTTTTATTGTCTCATGTTCCCTAAATCACTGCTGATTGTAGTGATCAAGAGCTTCTTATATGTTAGACGATCTCTTCTTTATATGAGTGAACTTAATGCTTTTTCTATATGATGAAAATATGTAATATTGAAATTATTCCCTTACATGAATTGCTCATCTAGAAAAACCAACCTTGTTAGTGGGGGTATTTTAGGTCACAATGTGAGAGTGAAACCTGGAACTCCTTTTTTTTTTCTCCTTCTCTCTTACACATCATCTTATTCTTTTTAATCAATTCTCTTTTTTTAAGAGAAAAGAAAGGGTATTTATACCTAAGATGTCCTTATTCTTTAAGGATGGCCCGGTTATTCTAATTTTTGGTTGTGATATATATTATCATGCAATTTGCCTCTTGCAGGGAAGAGAGATGTTAAAGTAAAAGCTCCTATAGCTGCCAAGCATCAAGTAGAAAGAAAGGAAATTGAATGCAAAATGAAGAAGGAAGCTCTGAAGCTTGAACGAGCAAGAGCAGAACAGGAAAATTTGAGACAACAGGAACTACAGAATAAAGAAAGAAGAGGAAGGGAAGAAAAGAGAGGCTGATCTTACAAAGAAAAGGCAAAGGGAAGAAGAAAAGGAAAGAGAAGGAATGTAAGAAAGACGCCTTAGGAAGCACGAAAGCTTCAAAGCGAACGTGCCAAAATGAAGAGAAAGAAACAAATCACGATGTAGCAGTGTGGTGTACTCTCAATTTCTCTTTTTCCTTCACGTCTTAATTAAGTTATGTTCAGATATTTATTGGATATGGTGCAAGGGATGCAAGAATAAAAAAATGAATTGGCTAAGTAGAAAAAAATTGAAGAGTCTCTTAAGAGAGAGAAAACAACATGTGCTGTTGCTAGAATTAGCAAGGGCTTGGAAAAACTTTGCTAAGATCCGTTGATTTCCCCTGCACTTGTTAGACCCCAATTGATATTGGTGATATAGTAAAGATATGAGCTATGGTTATGTCGGCTTCTCTATGGTGTTACCATGGCTTTTTGTTGTTTTACCATGTGATAATTTTTTTAGTTTGTTACAAAGTCTAAAATAAACCTACAGTAATTTAGTATTACAACAAATCTATACCATTTTAGAGAAAAAATGTAGGTTTTTTTTTTTTTTAAATGATTTAACCTGAGAAATGCCTTTAAGAATATTGCCATTGAATTTATGTTTCTTTCTCTTAAACTATGTTTTCTCATGTGGTGCAAAGTATGAAGTACTTGTATAGGCACGCAAATGATCAAATCTTCGATCATGGTAACAATGAAAAGCCATGATAAGACAACGAAAGGCCATGGTAACAAAGTCATACCCTTGCTAAATCTCACCTTGTTGACATAACCATAGCTCATACCTTTGGCTTATTTTAGAGGTGAGATTTGAGTTTAGGCATTAGTGGGAGGACAACGAAAAGTCATGATAACACCATAGATAAGTTGACATCTTTGCTGTATCACCAATATTAATTGGGGTCTAATAAGTTTCAGGAGAAATCAACGAATCTTGGCAAGAATTTCCAAGCCCTTGCTAATTCCAGCAACAGCATATGTTGTTGTCTCTCTTTTAATAGACTCTTCAACTTTTTTCTACTTTGCCTATTCATTTTTTGATTCTTGCATCCCCTGCACCATATCCAATAAATATGTGAACATAATTAAGACATGAAGGAAAAAGGGAAATTGTGAGTACACTATATTATTACATTGTGATTTGTTTTTTTCTCTTCCATTTTGGCACGTTTGCTTTGAAGCTTTCGTGCTTCCTCAAGGCGTCTTCTCTTACGTTCCTTCTCTTTCCTTTCTTCTTCTTCCCTCTGCCTTTTCTTCAAGATCAGCCTCTTTTTTCTTCCTTTCCTCTTCTTTCTTTCTCTTCTGCAGTTCCTGCTGTCTCAAATTTTCTTGTTCTGCTCTAGCTCATTCAAGCTTCAGAGCTTCCTTGTTCATTTTGTGCTCAATTTCCTTTTTTTTTCTGCTTGACGCTTGGCAGCTTCAAGAGCTTTTACTTTAACATCTCTCTTCCCTACAAGAGGCAAATTGCATGATAATATATATCACAATCGAAAATGAGAAGAGCCAAGCCGTCCTTAAAGAATAAGGGCATCTTAGGTATAAATACCATTTCATTTCTCTTCAAAAAAGAGAATTAAATAAAAAGTATAAGATGATGTATAAGGGAGAAGGGGGGAAAAAAAGAGTGCCAGATTTCACTCTCACATTGTGACATAAAATACCCCTACTAACAAGGTTGGTTTTTCCAGATGAGCAATTCATGCAAGGGAATGATTTCAGATATTGCATATTTGCCAGCATACAGAAGAAAATGTTAACTAAGAAAACGAATACAGCAACAAACAATATATTTGTAAACATTAAATATAATGAAACATTTTTTAGTACTTTAGAAACATTTAAAATAGTTTTGAACAATAAATTGAACTAAATTGAATAATTCAATTAACAAATAGAGGGCATTTTACCATTTTCTGGATTTTATTCTTTGATTCCCTGATAAGATTTGGGAAAATTAATATCCACGGACATCCACGTAAAAGCGATTGAATAACCTAAAAGTGAGAGACACCAATTCTCTTCAAAATAAATAAAATAAAACACTCTAGAGGAAAGAAGAAGCCTGTGAGAGGCCAAAAAAAATTTGTTTCTATACTGAATATGACTGGAGGGTGTACCCGTTGGCTTGTATAAAAAATAATGAAGCTTGATGAAATTATAGCTGTTGACATTATTTCCCAAATATGTGCGTATATATTTTTTGCACCCATGACATGTAATTATTCATCTCTCCCAATGTCTATATGTTGCAACTGAATAAGAAAATGTATTTTAAAAAAAAAAAGAAAGAGAGATCAAAACTTCCAGCCAAAGGCGTAGCTGATGGCTTTTGCTGAACAAGGGGTAGGAATGAAGTTACATTACAAACCATGTTGCCTTGCTTAGAATCTTTTCCTGAGATGTTAGAGCAATCTTTTCTTATACTGGTTTTGGCCTTACTCAACCTGCTTTGAAGTGGCTCCAAGGGTCTATCCATGCCACTCACTCCTCTCTTCACAGATTTGCTATCCCTAGTCTTACCATTATGCCTTCTACTGTTCTCATCTTTGTTAGTCTTCTGTTTAACTCTCTCTAATTTCTGTATTTACAGAATCTATACTATATTGTTCTGCAATTGTCTTATCTGGCATTTCAGAAAGTGAAGGAAGGCAATTTGGATCCTCTAAAATTTCAATAAGTGGAGTTATCTTTAATGAATGAGTAATTGTATCTAAGCAAATGTCTTTAGCAGGTGCATCGGCTACCTCATGTACATCTGGTGCATCAGCTACCTCATTTACGTTTTCACTTTCTTCACTGATGCTGGGAAGTTCTGAGTGCAAGCTTCCTTTCTCTTTTGAACTGCCTGAACTAGAACTAATTCTGTCCCACAACTTTCCAACAGGAGACATATAGGGAGTGTTTGGTTCCCATTATTTTGTGGAACATTGGACAAAATTCATCGTCCCTTGTTTGGTTTTCTTTTTTTGGTTGGGACTGGACAATAGGTCCTGAGAAGACTGGACAGCTTTAAAAAAAATTGTCCCACGTGAATAATGGTACAAGACCTTGCACCACAGGACAACTAAGCCTTTTATTTAGAAGCCAGTTATGCCCCTACTCAGTCTAGCCGTTTTCAAACATGTCCTCCTCTGCTACAAACACTCGAGCCCTAAACCCTAACTCAGTTCTCTGCTTCGATGCCTCGTCTTGAACCCTAACCCTATCTCAGTGAGTCATTCTACTTGATCCTTAGCTTCTTAAGTCTCTCTCTCTCGCGTTTTCCATGGGAATGGATTGTAATCGAATTTAGTTTTGATTTTGCAGGCAAATCTCCTTTAAGAAGTGCAAGACGTAATTTAGTATGATCCAGCTCCTTGATGCCCCTTCCCACCCACTTGGAATTTCTATTTTATTTTCTCTTACTGTCGTGTTTTATTGTTCAGAAAAATTGGTTTTGCTGCATTCAGAGCCCAGCTGCGACATCTTGACAAGGTTTTTCCTCTGGAAAACCTTTCCACTCATGCACGTATATCTTTTACTGGCCCCCACAATATTCTGATGAAGATAAGATGTGTGTCTGAGCTGTAATGTCTTGGTGGGGTTGTTTGTTGTTCTGTAAAACCCAGAGCTGTAGGTATGATTGGGATTAAAAGAAGACATACATTTGTAGTCTATCAATTCTTATATTGATGGTGATGATTATTAGGAGATGAGTTATTTCATGCTTCCTCGATCTCTCTGCCTTCTTTTTCGTGCCTTTCAGATCCTGATCTTTTGCTGTAACACTTGTTATTGGTAAAAAGTGGTTTTGTTTGTGAAATTTGATATTTTTCCGTTTCTTTTTCTTCCAGTCTAATCTCAATTTCCTTGTTGGTGGACCGGTGGTCATTGGTCGGTATCGTGATTGCAGTGCTTGTTCTTAAACAGTTTTTTTAGGGATCATGGGCAATATAAATGGTAAACGAGGGAACCAGTTTGACTATATATTTATACAGTGGAATCTACTTGTTTGAGTTCTAGATTATTATTTAGTAAAGCCAAATTTCCCCCAAAACGTGCATTTTTGGTTATAGGCATTAGTGTTGGTAATGGTCACGGAAACAATTCTGGATTTACTAGCATAAAGGGGTCCGGATTTATTCAATCAAACTTTAATAATTAATATTGTTCAATATTAATATTCACTACTAATGTAATAATCAATAAAGATCTAAATATAATTAATTGTTGTGTAATTAATTGGCTCAATATTGATAGTTTTAATTTAATTAATTTTATAATTATTAAACATTAAGCTATTTAATTTACTATATGAATATTTAATATTTTAATTTGGTAGCAAATTTTTGAAAAGAAAAACATAATTTAATTATGATTTTTATTTTAAATATTGTGTAACTAATTTAATTGTATATATAGATTAATCTTTTTAAATTATATTTATTAAACAATTTAAATAAATTAACTAGATAAATATATTACGATATAAGGGCATAATGATCAAAAGATAATGTCTTGTCCGGTACTTATGTATACTAAACACTGGACAGGATGAAAATCCTTATCCAGTACCATATAATCCAAACAAGGTATAAGGGAGTTGTTTTGTTCAGTACTTCTTATATTGTACTGTCCAGTATCTCTTGTTCTATTCAGTTCTTGCAACTAAACGCTACGTGAATTCTATTACCTGCAGTCCCTTGTTTTGGCAACAACTATTTTTATTTGATCAAACACATGTATGAACTATGCATGTAAAAGAAAAAACAAAGATCTTAGAATTACATGTGATATAGATTCTTAGTGTGAAAGACAAAAAGATGTCAATTTTCTCAAATTTATTATGAGAATTTGCAGTATTAGAAGTTCATCTTTGGATGTATAGAATGGGAAATTATTTTATAATAAAGACATCGTTTTACAAGCTAACAACAATTACTAGTGAAACAGGGTTTGATGGGTATAGGAGTAATCAATAATGAGATGGTGTGGGATTTAAATTAAGAAGTATTAATTGTTTATATAGAGATTATTTATTATTTACTAATGCATTGAGAAAATTACACATATATCAATTAGATAGAAAATAACCACAAAAACACTATTATAGTTTCACATTATGTGTTAAATACGATATAGCAAAGTACTATAACTGCTATATCTAGGGGTGAGTGGGTGGAGATTAGAGAATGGATAGGTAAGGTATGAAGCACACTCCAACAAGCACTGCTAGAACTTTCCCTAATGTATATCCAGATCCTATTTTGTGGTACTTTATACCTAATTTGTACTTTGTGAAACTTAATTCGTGAGACCTATAGATTTTTTTTTCTCCTTTCTTTCTTAAACTTCAAGTTTATAGTCTTTAATATAGTTTTATGTAATATATAAAATTATCCATTTTTCATATATTTACTTTAAATAACATATGGAAAAAAATTTGAAAAGTAATTTGTTAATATTACAAATTTTGTGGTAAGTAGAATCTATTGTGTAAAAATTGAAATCTACAACAAATACTCATGGAACTAGTTTATGTAATATTAAACAAAATTGTTGAACTTGTAGCGAATTTCAATATTAAAAACTTTGAAGCTGCTCTATATTAATTGGTGTTTAAAGAAAAAATATTTCTATATAATTTTGGGAGTTCAAGCATGTATATACATACAATCGTAATTCTTTAAAAAAAATTCCTTTCAAAATAAAATAGTTCAAATTCTTTTATAATAAAAATTTTTAGAAGATTATTTACAAATAATAATCTTGAATAAAAGTTATCACAAAATAAAAAAATAGACTATTATTATTTATTTCTTATATAGGAACATTATTTTATAATATTTAAAAAGGTTGATACATGATACCTTTGAACCTATATCCCCTACGTTAGTACAAGTTCCAAGGTGGATACAGAGTATGAAGACTTCACATGCATACCTTCCCTATATAAGTAGGTTCTTGAAAATATGTACACATATCTTATCCTATGATACTTAATACCTACCTAGACCTTATCTACTCAAGTAGGATACGGGTGGATACCTTATAAAATAGGTTTATGTACTTAGCTCTAGCTATATCACATTTAGTTAAGTGACATACATTGAAAATATAGTGTCGCATGTAATAAATGCGACATTTTGATAGTATTTGTGTACTTATTTTTTATATAATTAATATTTTAGTAATTCTTTTAAACAACGGTAGACACGAGTTTCACTTTGTTTATATATATTTAACTGGAACAATTGGAACACTGCATTAGACATCTCCATAGATTAGTTTTAGTTTGGGGCTAAAAATTTTGGACCCAAAATCACCCAACCAAGGGCAGGGTGTGTCTTGAATCATTAACCCACTAGGTCTTGGCTACATCCAACCAGGTCTACTCATCTAATTTTTTTACTTTCTAAAAAAAAAATTGCATTTCTTTTTATCTTAAATTTATTTATATTTTATTATTTTTTAATTTTTTTTCTTCCGAACCTGGTGGACCCATTAGAGACCCAACAACTCTTAGACTAGTTCAAACTCAACTAGATTAGGCAACCATGTCTTGAACCCACCAATTCAAGGAGGGGTAGGTCGCAAATTGAAGCTGCCTTATAGGGATGTCTACTTTAAAATTATCCACCTTCTAATTCCTATTACGGCTACAAACGAGCTAAGTTAAGTTGAGTCTTTGAAGGCTCGAAATCAACTTTTTAAAAAATTATCGAGCTCGAGTCGAGTTTTTGACCAAGCTTTAATGAACTTTACTTTGAACTCAAGCTAAGCCAAATTTTTAATCAAGTCTACTAAGCTTTTGTTGAACTTAAAATTTACGCCTGAGCTCGTCTCATTTAGAAAGTCTATTTTCCATTTTTTTTTAATCAAAATATAATATATATATATAAGAGTCGACAAATATATACATACATATATTAAATAGCAATTAGTTTTGTTATTTTAATTATATATTAATATATCATAAATATAAAACTTATAAAATGCTAATGGGCTTATGCACGAGCTTATCCACAAGCCTATTTACGGTCAACTTATGAGTCTAAGTTCGAACTCACCTCGTTTAGATAAATGAGTTTTATTACAAGTTCAAGCTTGGATCTTTTATTAATTAAGTTTAAATTGAGTTTAACCTAAAACAAGCCAAACTTATTTCCTATCACTATGTGGTTACACAAATTCATAAAAATTGAATGGATGAATAAATTTCATTACCCTTTATTTAAGTATATCACAATAACTAAAGTATAATATGATTTAAACATTATAAGACAAAATAGGTCTTTTATACATACATACATACATACATACAATATAAATGCAAATCGTATATGACAATTTTTTGTTTCAAAGATAAATGGGTGTGGCCATGATAGTAGACTAGTGGTGGTCTAGTGGCTATGGTGGATCTGACGGCGGTGGTGAGTCTAAAGTGCAAATGATGGGGTCGTGGATATGGCAGGTCCACAGTTAAGGATGCAACCAGGGTAGCTTTGGGACAAGTCATGTAAGAACTAAATCCCCCCCAATTCGCTATAGGGGCACCTAGATCTGATTTATGATCCTTACCCAAACCCGCCCTGCCTTATTAACCCGATTAACTTTTATTTATTTATTTATTTTTAGATTTCAATTTATTTTGTTATTCAAAGATTATGTGATTTCATGTGGACTTTAGTGTTTTAGTTGTCTTTTCACATATGATATTAAAGCAAACAAGTCCAAAAAATACTAGGGTAATTTAATATGATTTCGTTGATTTTTTTTTTTTTTGTCCTTTCTATCTTTCCAACTCAACTTAGGTAATTTTTTTTTTCTATTTTACCATGAAATTTCAATGTTGGCAAATGCGTTTATGTATAGTAGGAAAAAAAGGGTTATATTTAACATTTGCATAGTATATATTAAAATGAAAAAAAATATTATATATATTTATTAGTCTTATTTCATATTTACTAATGTAATCAATAACCTAATTCTAACAAATTTAATGCACTTCGTTAGGAAACTAGTTTCAAGCCTTAAAAAGGCATTCATACATGTGTTTACGTTACCTAATAAATAAATTTGTAAGATTTTTAATATAATATATTATGCACTTTATAAAAATGAATAGTTTAACATGGTGAAAATTTTTACGCAATCTCATATGTCCATAAAAGTGTAAATATCCTTTAAAAAATTCATTTGAATTAATTCTAGAATAAATCCTGATGAATTTCCTGGCCTACTTAATAACTAATATTAGAATTTAACAATTTCCCTTATTTAGAGGAGGGGAGAGGAAATGACATGGTTATGTTAATGGAATATAATTAAAAAAAGAGCATATACTAGTCTTAAATATTAGATATTTTTAATTTGAATTCTTATTTTACACACATATATTTGAATCCACGATAGCATCTTCTTGTAAGAACACAATAATATCAATAAAAAAAATCAACACATAATAGTAAATATGTGAGTAATGGTGGCTGACAGCGTTAAAAACATGCCACATAAACGAGCGCGGGTTTGGTCTTGAATGGATTCTCCAAACTCTCTATCTCTTCTTCTTCGTGAAATCAACGGTGAGATAATCTTTCGCATTGTCATAGTAATCTCGGGAGTTGTCTTGGTAACTGGAAAACTAAACATCAGAGTTACATTACAGAAATGACATTAGGATTTCATTTTAAATTATATTTAACTTAGCAGGTCGGGTTTCCCATTGGGTTGTTATTGTGACTGTGACCCATTATGAAACCCTATAAGGTCAACATATTGTTGTCCAAACCCGACCCGTCACCTTATAGGGTTTGTAGCAAGTCAAATGGGTCAGTTATCCTATAATGATCTGCCCGATTACATCCCTATCCGCGGTGGTGGGTTTAGTGTCTAGTCTAGAATTCCAAATTAGAATTTAGAATTTCTCATTCAATTTGCTAGAGTTAAGCCCTTTGGGCTAGTCTTTAATTGAATGAACCTCTTGTTGGCTAAAACTTTAACGACTTGTTCACTTTATTGTATAAAATAAGGAGAGAAATTTCAATTCAAAGGAAATGTAATAGTATTGTAATAACTATTCATCATTTTACATAATAGTAATTAATTGTCACTCATCTAAGTGAACATGTAATAGGAGCTTTACCTCAATAAAAAAGGAATAAATAGCTTTCATGTTAAATGAAAGGATTGTAACTTTTTTGAGACCAATTTAGTTCCAATCATAATGAATATTATGACATATTTTATTTAATTCTTTATCTTTTTTCATGGCTGAAGATTTTGAATAAATTATCCATTAATTAATTCAAAAGATCTATTATTGAGGAAAAATGTTAAAGTCCATACTAATTTGATACTTTGAACTAGTCAAGTTAATGCCCAATCAATTTTTTTTATGGTTATTTTGACTACTTCAACATTATTTGTTATGACGTAGAAAAGACAACCAATTAGTACTAAACATCATTAGGAGATAGTAAAAATGTAAATATAGATTATCTCTCCTAAGATTGCATGTTATACTAAAGGTGTTAAGAAGTTTGTAAAAATAGTTTTAAAAAAATTGATTAGGTATCAAATAGACCCTTTTTAAGTTTAACTTGGTGTAAAAATTTAGAGTCAAAATTGACTAAATTAATATAGGTGCAATGTAGGCCATAATTTTTCCTTATATTTTTCCATCAAAATCATGCCTTGATAGTAATAGTAAAATCAACCTAAAGAAACACCTCATTGGCATTACAAGGGATTTAAGGTGCTATCAGTTGTATTGTTTTTTCATCCATTTAATTCGCTTCATACTTCAAACACATAACATCTTAACTTTGTAAAATGATATAAATTTCATCTAGCATTAATTTCTCATGTAAATATGAAATTCTTTAATATTTACAAAATCAAGACCATATTTTGTGTTTTTTAAATTAATAAATTTTATACATATACTTGAATTTTATTTCTTCTCATTCCTTGAAATGCTTTTCTAGAAAAACGAAAAAAAAAGAAAAGAAAAGAACTCTATTTTGTTCCGTCACTTTTTTCTAAATGTGGATACTTGTCGTAGTTGATGATTTGGATGGTTAAAAGTGGGCAGTAGTGGCTAATAAGAATCGGTTATAAATAACTAAAATTGACATAAGATAGTGGTGGGGCTTTATCCGATATTTCTTAGCCCAATGCCCTTCACATCTTAACCCAATTTGAAACTCACAATAGTCTATTAACCTCAAGACAAAATGATACTTAATCTACTCTATTTCTCTCACTGCCTCTCTAGTATAGCCTCAAAGTCAAGGTAATTTGCAAACCCTTACTCTCTATTCACTTGTATTAATATTATTCTTAAATCTATACATATTTTTAACCTTAATGTTAATTCTTCATTTATGCAAGATATATTTACAATGATTAAAGCTGTTAAAGAGTCACACTTAATGAAAGTAAAGAAAAAGGAGATAGAGATATTGACTTTACATATTGTAACTTGTTGCCTTTTTCTTTAATGGGTTAATGTCTAATTTGGTACTTGAACTTTGACAAAAAGTCAATTAGGTACCTAAACTTTAAAAAGTCCAAGTTCATATCCGATTAAACTTTTCGTGCTCCTAAACCCTACCTAACTTTTTTTTTTCTCTTGAAGTAATGGACACGTGTCAGATAACGATTGAGTGAGGTAGTGTTTAAAGACACAAAAAGTTTAATTGGGTATGAAATTGGACTTTTTAAAGTTCATATACTAAATTGGACATTTTCCCTTTTTTCATTGCTTCCTTTTATTTTTACTATTTATAGTTTGATTAAATAAAATTTATAGTTTTAATAATAGCTTTCCTTGTAATTTCTAACAATACTATTGTTACAATAACTTGTTATTTATTATGAACATATTTCTTTCAGTCCTAGATTTTTGTTGCTAAACTTATGTTTCTCTAGTGAACATTGGTTTTCTCTTATCTATATTCTGAGTTGATTCTTTTACTATAATTTGTAACAATTTTCTTCCCTTCTTTAAATCATACTTTCTTTCAAGGTTGAAAGAAAGATCGATGAAAACTCGTCAACCCATTATTAGAATATAAGACAAACTAAGCCAAATCCTATCCCAATAATGCATTGCCAAAGGACTAGACCAAGTCCCATCCTAATGATATCTTTGTCCAGCTCAAAGGATGAAGTGTCCTTAAACAAAAAGCATTATAGTTAACATCTTTGAAATATTCTTGCAACATATACTTTGTTGGTGATCTTAAAATGGCAATAAAGCGCATTAATCGATTGTCAGTTAACACACTTTAAACTAAAGATGACCAAATTCTAAGCTAATACGATATAAGAATAAAAAATAATGTTATGAACATAACCTAATGTCAATCCAACAGATGCAAGAACTTGGTTAAACCTATCCATTATGGCAATCAAATTACGTGTCCATCCCAAATAGAATGCATGGCAGGACTACATGTCTATGTTCTATCCTAATCATTAGCAATCAGTAGAGAAAAAGTTGATCAAATTCGTATTACACATCATGTACCATGCTGTTGATCAAAGCTTTGTAATAATGAGATAGTTGGCCAACATAATTATTTTGAGATTAATTAATATAATTAAAATTAAGAACACTTGTTAGAAATGCAAAATCTTATTTTGCAAGCTAGCTAAAATGAGTTTAAAACAAGTTAAAGCCTTAAAAGCATAGAGAAGAAGAGTACCTAGATCCTAAATTGAAGCTTAGACAAATTGCAATCAACAAGTAGAGAAAAAACAAAAGCGGGACAATTCAAACTAAAGAAGTGGAGCCAATCGACTACTTAGCCTTATTCAACCACCTTATCCGCTAATTAGCATTTTACCCCACTATTTAATCACCAGCTCCATTTGATCCTTATATGATGAATAATCGACCCTCTCCTTCTCTCATATATCCAACTAAATCATATTTATGCTATGCCAAGCCTTGTTGTTGACCTTGTACTATAGTTAACACACCCTGAACATTAGAATTACTCTTAAAATTAGTGTAAACTAATTTAATACAAGTCTTTCATTGAAATTAAATACTTTTTAAGGAATTATTGGAGAAAAGATCCTAAGAAATATCTTTTAGTAAGTTTAAGCAAGTAATGGTTCTACCGTGTTATTTACATATCTATTAAGATTAGAGAAGTAAACTAGATTTAATTATCCATAATTTAATGTTAAATGTTGTTTGTACTTAACATTAAGGTAGATGACACATCTAGATTGGTGAGCTATATTGCTTGTGGAACATATTTTTGGAATTATGTTGCTTTTGGCTAGGCACCAATACCATTTGAGTTATGGATACAAAATTTTAAAAGCATACTACAGCTCATATGGGTGCATGAATCCATAATGAAGTTGTCAATGGTCATAATTGTATTCATTGATAGTCAAAACCATTTCTATGAAACTAAATGGACCTATAGCCAAAACAATACCTTAAGTCATAACTCTGTGGGTTGATTGCAACCAACCGTTATGGTTTTCAAGATATGCACATACCATATAATGCAACATACGTATCTACAAACTTTTAATCACTCGATATATACATATTTTAGATGCATCAAAACCCTTCAATTGTCATGCACTAATGGAAGAAAATCCAATATCAAATTACAAAAAATGTAGCATTAATTGACCATTTTTTTTAGATTAAGTTTATTAATCTTCCCAAATTAAAAATAAACAGATAACTTCATTTAAGGAAAAAGAAAATTTATTCTACTAGTATTAAGGGGTTACTCTCAAAGGAAGCGCTCTATCAATATCTTCATTGTTCTATTGTAAACTGTACCGATTAAGTGCCACTCTTCAAATAATAATAATTTTCAGAGAGGGAGAGTGTAGGTAAGCATGGAACTTGGAAGTAGCCTCAATCTCTCTAACAAAAGCATTCGCAAACATGCAAACATTAGCTCTACTTCTTCTGGTACGCTTAGAAATGAAAAGATTCTCACATTTCCCTCTGATTTCTTATTTGACTGTACGTAAGTAGAGTTTATGTATATAAATGGTTCTTCGATGCAAATACACTTATAAACCCTTAAACTATTACTTCATATCTGCATAACACATGCATACTTCAAATTGTCAATAAAAACCATAGAACTTTGGGTAAAAGAATTGTAAATAATTATAAATATAGAGTTATGTAAACTATTTTACAGATCATAACGAATAAATAGAGTTTACAAGTTTAGGGTTGTACCCGCACATGATCACCTTTTGGATGTATTTATAATTTATTCTTATACATTTTCCCCTTGTGTAAAAAATTTGATCTGTGCAAATTCTGACATTGAATTCTATTTTGGATGAAAGATTCTTTTTGTTGTTTCGCTAGAGATGTATTTAGCTCATTTTTAAATGACTTTTGATTAACATCATTAATTATGAATGATTTTTAACAAGTATTCTAGTGCATTGGTTGATTTAAAATAATGAGTGACATTCCCACGGACCATTATATGCTCTCTAAAATTATCAATCATCTATATGTTGTTTTTAAGGTTAATATAACACATGATGTAAATTGCAACTTATGGAAAATCTTTTGTTTTTACTAGTCTCATGTGTGTGTGTGCACGCTATAAAAATATTTAGAAGAAAATATTTTTAAATTTAAAATTTTCAATTTAGATATGCCCATTGGCTATAATTGAATCGAATTTTGGCTTTAAGTGAAATTTTGAAAAGAAAATAAAATATAATAACATTTAAGATTTGCAAATTTTAACTTTAGATAAGATAAGAAGGAGCAACTTGAAATTTTTAGATTGTTATAAAAATTAAAGTAAAGGGATCATCTTAGTTATCCATCTTCGTATACTTCATTAATAACTCCCATTAGAGCAGACCCTAAAAAAATGAGATCCAACCCACCACCATAGGTCTCATCCTATGACCGACGTTATGAAGGTTAGTTTGGACATAGTCATGATTATTGGTTCCATGAGTATAAATTGGATCCCCAGTTGAAATCCATGGATCCAACAAGTTAAATCCATGGATCCAACAGGTTAAAAGAGGTCATCCATAATAAATAAAAAATAGAAACAAAGAAAAAATACAAAATAAATAACATTTAATATTTAAAAAAATGTTCTTGTATATTGTAAAAGTTAAATTTTTTTCCATAGTATTTATTATATCGTGAATATATATATATAGCACAAAAATTAAATATATATCATTTGGTTTGATTGATATAAACTACTAATAAAAGGAAAACCCCATTTTGGACTAATTTTTACCTATTAACTTTCTTTATAATTTCTTTTGTTTTTTTTGTAGTCCTACATCCTTAATAATTCTTTAAAGAGCTCATTACGAAAATGAGCTAAAAACTATTATACTTTTAGACTTAATTTTATATTTTTAAGTTTAAATTTTATCTTATTTTAAATTAAACTTTATTGCTTTTGAAATTTTTAAAAGTTTAACTTAAAAAAAAATTAATGGACGAATCATCACAAATCAAGTGTTTGGCCCATGAAACTAATGGTTTGAAGACACACTTCGGTAGATCAGCGAATGATGGGTTTAGTGCGTGAACTAAATTATTTGAGACTTACCTAGCAACAAGTTTGGGTCAAGCCTAGTCACATCCTTTTAAGGCTGTAAGAGCTACTTTATTGTAGTTACTTGACACGGAAACCAAAACTAAGCAACTCTTTATGAGTTGCTTAACACTTTATCCGAGTTGCTCAGTTTTGGTAGATTGCTTAGCAAAGCAACCGCAAAAGTAAGTTACTTAGGTTTTTTTATTTTCTTTTTTTGTACTTTTGATTTAGTTGTGTATAATTTATGTAAAGTGGGACCCATAAAAATTAAAAAAAAATTCATGTTAAGTAACTTCCTAAGTAACTCACGAATAAAGTAATGGGTTATACAGTAGGAGAGTTGCTTAAGATGTTGGTGTAGCATGTTAAGTAACTTTCTAAGTAACTCACGATTAAAAATAGTCTAAGTGAGTCAAGATTATTCACGAGCTACTCAAGTTTGACTTAATGATAACTAAAATTTGACTCCACCCTAATCGAATTAATTTTGAATTCAAGCAACTCGAGCAGTTATCGAGTTCAAGTTTAAGTTTTAAAACACGTGACTTAAGTAACTTACGAGTTTATTCAATTTTTTTCTTTAAATATTATGAAAGTTGTGCTTTCCCAAATTTTTAAAGCCTATTTTTGTATTTTGGTCTTTCCCCTTTTTTCTTCTTTTTTTCATATCCAATTATCCACATCGATTATATTTAAGACCATATCACCTAAAATTTATTCCATTCCTAAATCTCAACTTATTTCTTAGACTAATTGATTTTTATAGGAATAATCAAGCCTAATAAAGTCAAACTCGAGCTTATCAAGCATCAATCCAAATAAAAATAAAGCTTGAAAATTAAGGCTTGACCAAGTTCAAGTTGAGCTCAATCTTTAAGTTTTTCATTTGAATCAAGTTCAAATTTAGTATTATATTGACTTGATTTGACTTATAGATGACCCTTGTCCTTTCAGCCAAGGTTTACATTTGAATGATTAGTGTGCTTTCTATAGTATTGATATATAACAATATATTTTCCTAAACTATATACAAGTAAAATGGAAAGAAATGCATAAAGAGAGGTCAAATTCTTTCAATAAAAATGAGCAAAGATGAGAATTTGAGATCGATTTTTTTGTCTATTTCCACTAATGTATAGAAATAGATCACATCATCAATAAACATCATTTAATTTTGGACCGTAGTCTAGTTTTTTTTTTTTTTTGAATGTATAATATAATCTTTAAGGGTTTTTTTTATTATCTATAGTTTTACTAAGGACAAACATATCCAGCTATAAAATTAATTTTAAAATATTTTATTAGAATATTTCTGATTGGATTGAGTTGTATTTTATGCAAGTACATGGGTGTAATCGTATATCTCTAGCCATTAATTAAAGTTGCTTAATGGATAGCAAAAAAAAAAAAAAAAAGGAACTGTAATGTAACTATCCTTCTTGTGAAATAACGGATATCGATTTGATTGCATGTAAACTCTTAATATCTATATACATTATAATATAAATTATCATCTATGCAATTTATTATAAAAACGGTACGACGCGAAAATGAGTCCAACCATTTTAATAATATAGATAGAGACGTGTGGCTTATTCTAAACTCTCAACTTCCTCCCCTTAAATATAATTAAATTAAAACCTGCACAAGGTGATGCGTTTCATTTGAGTGTAAACCAATCGAGAATTTCTACAATTCTAATCACGATTCAAACCATTATCCGATTACTAAATTGAGAGTAAATGTCACATTTAGTATTTAAACTTTATTTGTAATTAACTATCTAAAATTTAAAAGTATCAATTTACTATCTATTACTTTTCAAGTTTAATTACAAATATAACTAGAATTCGAGAATTTAATTGCAAAATTTTGCAAAGTTCAATAGTTAATTGTAAAAATTGGTAAAGTTTAGATAATAAATTAACACTATTAAACCTTAAGAATTTAATTGCATAAATTTTGACAAAATTTAGGTACCAAATCTTACATTATGTCTTAAAATAAGCATAGAGTTTAAAATAATAAGTATTTAAATTGGTGATCATGTTTGATATAAGTTTGAGTCATTTAATAATTTATGAGTTGGTTCATGAAAAATATGAATAATTTTAAAATTTTGGTTATATAGCTACATAATTACCTAAATTAGAAAAAAAAATAAAATGGAAAGAAAATACATTTAAGATACACTAGTTTCTTTTTGTAAAGAAAAAAAAAAAAAAAAGAAAAGAAGAAAAAGAGAGTTAGAGATTACTCTATTGAATTTTTTACTCATATTCAACCACAATATGATTTAACATATGTTACGGTTACGGTTACGATTACGGTTAAACAGACAAAAATAAGATAATTTAGATAGATACTAAATTTCACACTTATATATAAATGTCCATGGTATCGATTATATAAATGCCAATAATTTTAAACACATATCTAAAGGTGTGCTTTCTGAGTAGGGTCCTTCTTCCCATCACTCATGTGCCACGTTAGATGCTAATAAGCTAGTAATTCAATATTTATATTAATTGAATCTAAACACTAAACCCTCTCAATTACATTATATCAGGTAAGTTCTCCATACATGATAAAATATTAGTTATAAATATTAGAATTGTTTGCATTTTCTTATTTTATCTTTATATGCATGTATTTTTTTTATCTGATCTATTCCCCTTTAAAATTTAAAAACTATTTTATCAATATCATTTATGTATTCATTTGGTTCATATATTTTTCCATTTGTTTGACTTCTGTTTGATGTCTATATGAGAAAATAATATAGAAACTTAACTACGTATATACTGTAAACTCCGGAACTTTTCGATACTCTTAGAAAATAATCCTAGAGTTAAATACCGAAACCGAAACCTAAAAACCGACCCAAATTAAAATCGAATTCTAAACAAGAACAAATATGAAATTTCTTAACCTTAGGTAAATGAGAAACTTCAAAAATAAAATGGAAAAAAATCAATAATTGTTTGACTCAAAATCTATACCCTAAATAATTCATCTATTTGACCTCTAACATGAAAATCGAGACACTATATCCAAGCAATATTCGATGATAAATTTTAAAATCTTAAAATCTTTGGTAGAATAAAAAATTTAAATTACTACCAAAAGTTAAACCGAGTCAACACATAATCTTAAACTCGACTAAATAATCCCAAGAACTGTTAAATATTAAATGAATCATAAAAATAAAGTGAAACTTAAATTTTTGAACAAAAAATATAGTACAAACTCAAACCCCTAGATTATATAATCTTAAGAATAAAACTTAAAAGTTGAAGTCAAACCGAACCCTAAAGTCAACTTAGAGCAATAACAAAACTTAGTAAACCTAAATCCGGCAATCCTGCACGCGAAACCCTAAGATAGTAAAAAGAGATAACCTTACATTTGTTCAAAATAATGTGCTATAACTTAAGAAGATTAAATTCGTCACAAATTTGATCGTTCCAAACCTTTACGTAATTAATTTCCATATTCAACTATTGATACGTGAAATAAGGAAAAAATTTTGACAATTAAGTTTTACTAGAAAAATATTTGGATGTTTATAAAATATCATATAGAAATTTTTGACTCATAAAAACGTCAGATATAACTTATATACACATTTATCCATATCGATAACTTATCGGATATTTTACCATTACTATTTACTAATTTTCTTTTAATTTCAACTATTATTTATTCCTATATTTTTATGCACATTTCTTATAAAACATAACCTATAACCTGTTCTTCCATTATTGAAGAAGCTACGCTGCTGCTCCATACTTTGCAGCCATGGATTTTATTTTTTTCTCATTTATTTTTCGCACAAAAACTTCACTTTTTAACTCTATAAATACCCATATGCATTCACACATCTTACTCTTTAATAACACTCACAAATTTCACTCATTCCTCTCTCTTTTCTTCCCATTTTCACGTGAAATAGACCCTCCCCCTTCCGCAGCATGGATTTTTTTCTTTTTTCAACTGATCTCCTTTTTTAAATCCTCAAAATATTCTCCACAAAACCTATACTAATTCCCACCTTTCGTACTTTACAACTTCATCAAAACTATTTCATTTTCCTCTCATTTTTCCTTCATTTTTTCTATAGGGCAAAAATCATTTCCTTGGCTGCCCCATTTATTATTTTTTTTTAATTCAAACACACTCCTTATTTCATTTTTTTAAGGTAAACACATTTCTGTACATCCTTAGTTGATAATATGAATTATTCAAGCATTATCCATGGATCAAAAGTTTCCCAATGAAGCATTTAGCTAAGGGATGATACTGCTAAGAATAAAACTCACATCTTGTTATATTATGATCATGTGATCTTTTAGTTATGTTGATTTTAACCTTGTCATCTACCTAACTATCTATGTGTATAAATATAGTTATGTACATATGTATATCTATTTGAGCATATAAGCTCACTAATCTAACATTTATTTATTTACACTCATCTTATCTCTTGTAAATTTTTATTTATTTGCTTTGTTGAGACTTTTCCATAATCAAAGTCTCAAACTTATACTCCAACAAGTCAAAACAAGGGGACTTGTCCATAATCTAAGTTCGAGGAGCCTTGAAAATTAATTCAAGACTCCTATGATTATTTTTCTTTCTTTCTTATTTTATATAGGACTTGTCCACTTCTAAGTCCCAGAAAACTTGAAAAAAATCTAAGATTTTCAAAATTTTCTTCTTCTTCTTCTTTTTCCCCTAAGCTTTCTTATGCATTTCCTTTTTAAACTTGTCTATTCTAGGTTCTGGGGAGCATTGACGTAAGCTCGATTTCTTAATACTTGATTTCACATATATGCTTATTTAACTTTTTATATCTCTTATATTCTATATGAGTTATTTTTTTTTTTATTATACAATATAGCTATAAGTTCATATTCATATATGGTTATAATGTTGTTGTCTTAATGGAGTATTTCAAAGAAATAAAATGAGTTCTTTTCTTTTATAAAAATAAGACTAAACTCTTTATAAAAATAATTTTTTAGATTAAGGAAAAATTTCCATTAAAACATATGATTGTGATTCAACAACCTCTTTTTCAAAATTTAAACAAGTTCATGACAAATTTTTAGTGTTTTCTTTATGCAAAGTTTCTTCAAAACTTAATTATATAGTTCCATTACTCTCTTTTCAAATACTAAAATAAAATTATTATTGAATATTAATATTCATAATTCTTTAATATGCAAACTTTTGTTAAAAACTTATTTATAATATTTATACCAATACTTTGATAAACACTAAGAACCAAACAATTTTTTTAAGTTAAGTTTAAAATCTACCCACTAGTTAAAAACTCACTTAGAAAATAAAATCAATAGACAACCCAATGGATCCAATTTTTAAGAATGTAAAAATTCATGAAGTTAAGAAAATATGAAAATAATAGTTATAATAAGAAGATATTCATTTGTAGCAACTCAAAATTTAAGTTTTCTTCCAACAACCCCTTAAATACACAAATGTTGAAAAACTATTAATAGAAAAAGAGTTAATATGAGGATAAAAATTTAGCACAAGCCATTCATTTAATTTCCCTCATGCTAAAATTTAAAACATTTTAGAGATAATAAAAATTCGAATGATTTTTTTTCTACATAATCACATAAATCTTCATGTTTTGAAAAAATATTTTGTTAAAAGAAGTTTAGTATGAAAATAAAATATTCATGAACTCTAAATTAATATAAAACCATGATTTTCTTTAATTAAGTTTCATATTTACAAAATCTAAGAATAAAAACTTTGTTTAAGAATCAAACTTAAGAAAATTTCTATAAGGAAATATATTTAAAGTTTCAAGCCACCAATGAATAAAACTATGTATTGTAAAATAAATTATTACATAAAATTCTTTTCAAATATAAGACCTTTGAGATTTCAAAATATATATTGAACTATGATTCTTATTGTTGAGTTGCATGTTTACAAAATAACAAATTTAATCACAAGTCAAAGAATGACCTTTCACAAAACTCTATCTCTCACGAAGATTGTGTACAAATTTTGTTTTAAGACAACACCACTAGGATCATGCATATAATATGAGCTATTGTCAATATTAAATGATTTTTAAAGGTAGAAATATTTATATTGTTGCTATATAGTATCTAAGTGAAGTAAAACTTAGGAAAAAATTACAATTTGAGGACTACAATTTTCGTGTCTATTATGTATTGAATTGTTTAGAAACCTAAATGGCTTTAAATAATAAAAACAATCTTAGAAATAGATAGATATTTCTAAGTAGATAGAAAATGACATCCAATATGCAAAATTTCTAGTTAAAATGACCAAGTTATGGCCATTTTAAGTTGGAATTTTACATAATCTGAATTTTGATGAAAATAACAAGATAGAATTAGAAATTTTAAATAAAACCACTATGAAATACTCATTCCGGGTATTTCTTTTGTCTAGATGATGAGTAATGCGAGACCCCCTTCTTAAGGATTATTAGAACTAAGAAGATTGTGATATGGACATGTGAGTTTTTCCTCCTAAATTTGTTACCTTTCTTGTGTTGTAAAGTTGTTGCACTAGTATGATAAGAAAAAATAAAAACGAATATGTAATGAAGATTATCAAGGTTAAGCATGCGTTTCTTTTGCTTGTGTGATTTAGTGAATTCTAAATATATCACAACACTAGAATGTTTATTTAACTACGTTTATTCATTTGTATATGATTGATTGCTATGTGTGTTTAAATTGATTAATCACCCTTAACGAATCATAATATGGAATTATGTTAACAAGAAAACGCTCACGCATGGCATTAGTCAAGTTACATTTTGGAAGGCTGCTACACTTATGCATAGAGTTAGATGGGCTGCGAGCATGCTGGGACCCGGGCTTTGCTCTTTCTTAGGAAATCCACATTGCTCGGGGAATGCAACTCTAGGTTTGTAGCCATGCCAATCGAATGATTTAGGGGAGTGGTTGGGGACTAGCAATGAAAGATCAAGAGGACCTTCATCAGAATTCCCTAACCATTAATATGGAAGGTATAAATTCATTCTGCGCATAGGTTTCGGATAACTATACATATGATGTTCTTCATATGATTGCTGCATAAGCATAGCATATGCTTGACTAACCAACTTTTTTGTCTATGATTGTCAATGAAAATGATGATGAAATATCTCACAAGCTTGTTATAAGCTTATGCCTCCATAGTTTTTGTTGAAACAGGTATAGTTGAGACTTCATTTGATGATCAAGATATTAAGGAAATCATTGGTGGATCTTTGAGCTCTTATGGAAGAAGTGGGACTATAGGATAGATTTGATTTCTTGTAATTCCTTTATGAGCAAAATATGTTATGTTGATATTTTGGAGATTACCAGGATATGTATTTATGTAGTCTTGAAAACATTAGTGGAGGTATGTCCTTAAGAATTGTAAATGACCTTGTATATGTTTAATGATAAGCATTTCACTTGCCTTGTTACTTAATTGTCATCAATGTAAATTGCATTACTTCGATGCATTCCCTTGGTTGTGATGTGCATTTTGTGCATTATATGAAAGCCTTTGCATGACTAAGGTAGTTATTCATAGGCTTTAATATCATGTACACTGGACTGTCATGTTTAGGATACTCATCGGGACATGAAATATACAGATTAGATATAAATTTGATACAGATGAAAAATAAAAGATTTCAGATAGATCCTTTGCCTACTTAGTATCATTTTATCATCTTTTTAATTGGATTTGTATTTATTACAAAAAGAGTTAATGTTGTAAGTGGTACTGCTATGCAAGAAAACCA